>VXBW01000785.1:392610-405499 GCA_013400375.1 Thinocorus orbignyianus | reverse complement strand
AAGTCCAGGAGGAAGAAAACTGGGAATAACACGCCAGTGGCGCCCTGCCCCTGGGGACATTCTTCTGCCACCACACACACACACACACAGACACAGACACACACACACACACAGTACTTTGGGTCGGTACAAAATTGCTGTGGCTTTGATAGAAAAGGCAAGAGGTTCACAGTAAAAGTACCAAAGGGGAGCATGGCCGGGAGGAAAGGCCAGGGATACGGGATGGCTCCGGGAATTCATCCCTGCTAGGAGGAAAGGCCAGGGATACGGGATGGCTCCGGGAATTCATCCCTGCTAGGACGAAAGGCCAGGGACACGGGTGGCTCCAGGAACTCATCCCTGCTAGGAGGAAAGGCCAGGGACACGGGTGGCTCCAGGAACTCATCCCTGCCGGGAGGAAGGGCCAGCGACACGGATGGCTCCAGGAACTCATCCCTGCTAGGAGGAAAGGCCAGGGACACGGGTGGCTCCAGGAACTCATCCCTGCTAGGAGGAAAGGCCAGGGACACGGGTGGCTCCAGGAACTCATCCCTGCCGGGAGGAAAGGCCAGGGACAGGGATGGCTCTGGGAACTCATCCCTGCCAGTATTTGGTCTATGAAAACGCACCCTACAACAGCTCCCGTAGAAAAATCCATCCCAAGGGCTCGATGCATGCAGAGCCAGGGGATTTCTACACCTATTAAAGGGCTGAAAGTCTTGAAAACAAGCACTTGGGAAGCTCTCCTAGGATAAAAACATCTGTCCTGCTCTTGGGCGCTGCACCGGGAGGCGTTTTGCAGCAGGGAAGGAGAAGACACAGGAGCTCAGCAAGGGAAAGCAGGGAACAACCCCCCGTGCCCAGCACCCGGCCCTGGCAGAGCCACCTGCTGCAGCCAGGAGGCTTTTAAAGCCTAAAAATAACCCCCCCCATCATCTGCTCCCCTCCTGCCCAACACTGTTAGAGAGAAAAGAGCACACACGTTTTGGCTGTTTCTGCATTCCAAAACGGCCCAGACCTTCGTCCGAAGGTCATGGGAAAATCCAAAATCAAGATTTCATCGCAGGGTGGAAGATTTGCCTCCTCCCAGCCCAGAAACTCCAGGGGGAGCGGGGGCATGGAAAGGCCCCCGAGGACAGCAGGGAGAGCTGCTGGTCCCTCTGCTCCCACCCTGGGAATGTCCCACCCAGGCGGGATGTGGACCCCTCCGCTGCACCGTGGTTTCCACCCACCAGCAGGCAGCATGTGGGCAGATGCCCAGTGGCTTCTGGCTCCGTTATCATGAGAGCACCAGGGCAAAACCACCTCCAGAGAGAGAGTAAGGATTCGGAGGGTCCTCTGGCAGCGTGAGTATGAGTGTGGCTCAGCAGGAATCAAAGATTCCCAGGGGCGTGCTGGTGTTTCACACCCGGAGCTCGTGCATCCCTAAAAACGCCAGCCAGCTCTCCCCAAAAATACAAGCAGTTGACATTTCAGCACCAGAAGCTTGCCCAGGCTGCCCTAATTAATCAACGAGGGCTCAGGGAGTGACAGGTTCTCTGCCCTCCTGCCGAGCCACCCCTGGCAGCCTGCAGCACCCTCTGCCAACGCCAGCAGCCTCCTGCACAGCTCCCAAAAGTCAGCGCCGAAGTGGAGCGCTTTTTTTTGGTTTTGTTGTTGTTCCAAACTTTTAAAAATACGCATCTTGCTTTTTTTTTTGTTTTTGTTTTTTCTCTTAAATACATATTCTACAAAATAAGGCAACTTGAGGAGACACAAAGAGCATCCCCATTGCTCAGGTACTGCATCTCGCCACCGAAGAGGGTTACAGTACTTCCAGTTGAGACAAGCCACCCTACCAAAGCTCCTGCGTGAGGAAAGAGGAGTGAGATGCAGAGAGGATGCTGGAAATTTTGGGGAAATGCCTTGGGCATCGTCCTGGGCAGCCCCTGCATGTGTCCCAGGGAAGGGAAAGCTCTGGTCCCTCCAGGGGTTCATAGGGAAGGAGTCATTTCTGCCAGGGATACTGCAGCCGCGGTGGGAACCGCTCAGGGAACACCCCATCTCCAGGGGACCTCAGGGAAAAAAGGCAGCACAGAAGATGGAATGACTCCATTCCTCCCAAAACCAAAGCAAGCATGAAAATACATCTTTGGGAGAAACTCTTATGAGTGTATCTTGTTGTGGGAAAAGCCACAGGCAAGGAAAGCACAAAGGAGCGTGGCTCATCCCCGGCACGGATCCTGCCGGGTGTCACAGCAGCTCGGGAGAGCCAGGCTGCACAGGAACGGTTTGGAACGGGGGTTTAAACATCTCCTTCTACAGAAGAAGCACAAGTCCATGTTTTACCTCCCATGTTTTCCCTCTTTTATGTGTATTGACACCGGAAATGGGATCTGAGCTTTAGGGAGCAAATGTTTTCCATGTAGTTCACCGATTCCCACCGGGCTAAGTCTCGCTTTTTGGAATCTTGTTTCTCTGAGAAACAAATTTTATAGAAAATAATTCGTATTTGAAAAAAAAACACCAAAACCTAGCGAGTAATCTGCAGTAAATGGTACCATGGAGGAAAAGGGTGGCACGTTGTAGGCTCCAAGGGAGACTGGGGTTCGTATGGGGGTGGCAGGGACGTCACAGCAAGCTGTGCAAACCTGGAATGATCCTTACCCAGCTCCGTGCGTGTACTTGGACCATAAGCAGGAATACTTACAGCCTCAAAAGAGAAAAACCCCACCTTATTCTAGCAGAGTTGGCCTTACAAGCAAAGATCTTTTCACCCTGAAGCTGGCTATAATGGTGCACCCACGGATGTCACCCAGAACACCCAAGGAAGGGATTTTAGATACTGCAGCATCACCCAATCTGAGCACAGCCCCGGCACCGCGCAGAGAAACCAAATCCGTGACGGCGTTAACTCCTGGTCCTTGGCACAAGCTGGTTTAGTTCTCCTCATCCGACAGAACGGGTGGGATCTTGCTGGAAAGCAGGGTGTACACATACGGCCAGATCTTGTTGGTCTCTGTCCCCGAAAAGGAGTGAAGGATGCCCCTGCTCCTGGAAGAGAGGTGGGAGGAGAAGTCAGTACCGGGAGGATCTGCAGTCCCAAGGATGGGGATATCTGCTGTCAGGTTGGCCATGGGAAGGACACGGCCTGGCCCAGCCACAGCTGCACTTGCACGTGGATGAGCCAAACCCAGATAAGCACAAATCATCACATTACACAGGACAACAGTTCATCCCTCTCCAGAATGACAGGAGTTTGAAGGGACCTCTGGAGATCATCTTCTCCAACCCCTCTGCCAGCGCAGGGTCACCCAGAGCAGGTTGGACAGGAACACGGCCAGGTAAGGTTTGACTATCTCCAGAGAAGGAGACTCCACCACCTCTCTGGGCAGCCTCCTCCAGGGCTCTGCCACCCTCACAGGAAAGAAGTTTTTCCTCATGCTGAGATGGAATTTCCCATCTTCCAGTTTGTGCCCGTTGTCCTGTCACTGAGCACCACTGAAAAAAGCCTGGCCCCATCCTCTGGACTCCCACCCTTTAGATATTGATAAGCATTGATGAGATCTCCTCTCAGTCTGCTCTTCTCCAGGCTGAACAGCCCCAGGGCTCTCAGCCTTTTATCTGCTGTCCCCTCTCCAGCAGTTCCCTGTCCTTCTGGAACTGGGGAGCCCAGAACTGGACACAGGACTCCAGATGAGGCCTCCCCAGGGCAGAGCAGAGGGGCAGGATGACCTCCCTCCACCTGCTGGCCACACTCTTTTTAATGCACCCCAGAAGACCATTGGCCTTCTTGGCCACAAGGGCAAATTGCTGGCTCATGGGCATCCTGTTGTCCACGAGGACTCTCCCAAGTCTCCCTCTGCAGAGCTGCTCTCCAGCAGGTCAACCCCTGACCTGTACCGGTGCAGGGGGTTATTCCTCCCCAGGTGTAGGATCCCACACTTGCCCTTGTTGAACTTCATGGGGTTCCTCATTGCCCAGCTCTCCAGCCTGCCCAGGTCTCGCTGAATGGGGCAGCACAGCCTTCTGGTGTGTTGGCCATTCCTCCCTGTTTTGTGTCAGCAGCAAAACATCATTTATAGATGCAAATGAGTGGGATTTATTCATGTGCTTAAGTGAGTGGGAAATTCAGAGCCCCAAGGGAGGCTACAGGAGAGCTGGAGAAGGACTCTTGGTCAGGGAGGGGAGTGATAGGACAATGGGGAATGGTTTAAGAGGGGAGATTTAGATGAGATCTTAGGAAGAAATTCTTTGCTGTGAGGGTGGTGAGGCACTGGAACAGGTTGCCCAGGGAAGCTGTGGCTGCCCCATCCCTGGAGGAGTTCAAGGCCAGGCTGGATGGGGCTTGGAGCAACCTGGTGTGGTGGGAGGTGTCCCTGCCCAGCGCAGGGGGGTTGGAACTGGATGATTTTGAAGGTCCCTTCCAACTCTGACCATTCTGTGATTCATAGCACAGCAAAGTCCTTTGTGGAGCCCAGCAAGACAAACAGGAGCTGTGAACTTCTTTGCATCAGCCCTCCTCCCTCCAAACAGGGCCAGGGCCTGGCTGCAATTAAAGGCTTTATGCTGCAGGGATCTGCAGGGATCTGCCCCCCAAAAACCTGTTGGGGGCTGCACTGGGGCTCCTTGGGCTGTCAGGATGGAGGTATGGGACTGGCTTATGGAAACTGCCCTGTTTTTACAAGTGCTCTATGATTTATTGGCGTGGTCTGACTCACTTGTAGAGCTCTATCACTGGCTTTGCAGCATCTTTGTACTTTCTGAGCCTGGCAGCAACAGCCTCAGGTTTGTCGTCCTCCTGCTGGACCAGGGGCTCGCCCGTCAGGTCATCGACGCCCTGTGGGAAGGCAAACACTGAGGCTCCCAGCTGTGCAACCCCTGCCAAATCCCTCATCCTGCTCCGCATCGATCCAGCATCCTCGGACGGCATTTAACACAAATCCCATTTTCCTAATTAATTAGCAGAACTCCTTCAGGCTGGCTCCCCAGGGCAAAGCCCTCCGGTGCTCAGCACTCACCACCTGGGATTTCTTCCCCGGGGTTTTTTTTAACGATCTCAGCTCAGGCAGGGAAAGGCTTCTCTGATCTTTTTCCTTCTGCAAATCATTCCCTGGTTCTACAGGCTCTTACCTGGACGTTGGGGGGGTTGAAGTCCATGTTGTAGACCCTCCCGCTGGCCGGGTGGACCCAGCGGGCGCTCAGGCGATCCTTCAGGGTCTCGAAGGGAATGTTCAAGCTGATCACCAGGTCCAGCTCACAGATCCTGTCCAGCGCCTCAGCTTGCCCCAGAGTCCGAGGGAAACCTGTGCAGGCACCATAACAGAAAGGGACTGCCGGGAGAGGCAGGGAAGCAGCAGGGATGGAGGCAAAACCACCCACCCCCCAGCCCCAGAGCTGTAAAACCACAGCGGCTCCTCGCTCTAGCACTAGCGGCGTGAAAGACAGGCATCCACCATATGGCTGCAATAAAAAATAGCTCCTACGGCACCAACTCCTGAAATATAACACACAGACTCCCATTTTCCTGCAAAGTCGTGTCTGCACAGGGGCTGGAGGCAGCTAAAAATGGGGATAAATGCTGGAATTATGAAGGAAAACCTGAAGGAAACAAAAAGCTGCGCAGAGATGAGTAACAGGCTGCAGGTTTGCATGGAGGACCTCAAGGATACTGCGATAAAAAGGTTGGCAAAGCCACCACCCAGCTCTCTGGAACCCCCGTCCTCTGAAGGTACAGAGTGGGACCTTTCGTTCAGAAAAGTCCACGAGTGGGTGGGAGCAGGTCCTCTTGCTGTTGGACATTTTTAACAAAACCCTCTGAGACCTCGCAGGCTTTTCACAGAATATCATTAGCCAAGAGCTTGTCAGGCCGCCCCCTGCCCTGGGCAGGGACACCTCCCACCACACCAGGTTGCTCCAAGCCCCATCCAGCCTGGCCTTGAACCCCTCCAGGGATGGGGCAGCCACAGCTTCTCTGGGCAACCTGTTCCAGGCTCTCACCACCCTCACAGCCAAGAAGTTCTTTCCCAAATCTCATCTCCATCTCCCCTCTTTCACTGTCAAACCCTTCCCCCTTGTCCTACAGTTCCCCTTCCTGATCAAGAGTCCCTCAAGTCCACTTGGCAGCTCCCAGGCCACCAGCAGTGATGCACCAGGGCAGCTGGCATACAGCTTCAGTGCCAAGGGCTGCAGGAGCTCCTGGCAAACCCTCTGCTGCTCCTCTCACCACTTGTGTCACCAGTTTGCTCTCAGAATCTTCTCCACCCGCACCTCAGGTGGCTTTTGGGTTTGGGATGAGCAGCTCCTCTGCACACATATGGAGGTGGCAATAGGTTACTCTTGGCTTGCTGGTTCTGCTTTATGAAACAACCATCTCCTTCCCCTGCCTTCCCCCTTCCCTGACGTGTGCCCAGGGATCAGCTGGACACGCATGTGCTGCTGCTCTGGGCAGAGGGATGCAACACCCATGGGCAGATGTCTCGTCCCACCACTCCTCCCACCATCAGCAAAGGCACCTTCTGCTTTTTCTCCCTCCTGGTGTTGCCAAACCCATCAGCAGCAAAATAATGTTTGAAAGGGGGCTGGGATTTTCCCATCCAGAGGGGGCTCACCATCGAGGAGCCAGTGCTGCTCTCGCCGCTTCTCCAGCTCCGTCATCATCATGCGTGTGATGACGTGGTCGGGCACCAGAAGGCCTCTCTCAAGGTACTGCTTTGCCAAGATGCCAACTTCTGTTCAAGAGAAGGGGAAAAAAAAGCAGAAAGAAAAAAAATCATGACATTTCCACTTAAAAAATATATCACTCCCCCTCAAAGTCTGCCCGTCCTCCCAAATTGCTCATCCAGGAGGTTTTGGGCAGTGTCCCTCTGCTCATAGCTGCTGGGACTACGTGGTCCTGTTGATGTTGCAGAAATGGAAATGCCTGAAACACTCAAGAGCAGAAAAACAGTGAGCTCTGGCCAAGCCCTCACAGCCCTGTGAGCGGGGCGATGGCAGCAAAGGACACCAGCACTGTCCCTGCCACACTGGACATGTGCACCATGAGCGACACACAACGCTCCACCAGTTTTGAAGGTGGCACCAGTGAGGTGCTATGAAGGGCTACAAAGAGGATGAGGGGACTAGAACATCTCTCTGATGAGGAAAGGCTGAGAGACTTGGGGCTTTTTAGGCTGGAGGAGGGAAGGCTGAGGGGGGACCTGATCAACACCTAGAAATGCTTCAAGGGTGGGTGTCAGGAGGATGGGGCCAGAATTTTTCCAGTGGTGCCCAGTGACAGGACAAGAGGGAACAGGCACAAACTTGAACATAGAAATTCCATCTAGCCATGAGGAGGAACTTCTTCCCTGTGAGGTGGCAGAACCCTGGAAGAGGCTGCCCAGAGAGGGGGTGGAGTCTCCATCTCTGGAGACATTCGAACCCTGCCTGGGCATGTTCCTGTAGGACCTGCTCCGGGTGGACCTGCTTTGGCAGGGAGTTGGACTAGATGATCTCCAGAGGTCCCTTCCAACCCCACAGCATTCTGTGCTTACAGGTGACACTGTCATGGATATCAAACACCATGAAGACATCGGCCCAGATGCAAGGGATGCAACCAACCTCTGCATCTCTCCGATGGTGGGATGGTCACCCTATCCTGGACCACAGACCTGGCCAACACCCCACTGCCTGCCTCACTGCTTGATTTAAACCCACATCGGTACCAAATCCAGAATGCTAATAATGCCTCCTCCTATACGGGCTGAGCCAGAGCTGCAAATTCTTGTGCCTTGGAGGAGGTTTCCAGTAAAGCCAGGAGAACAAATGCTGCATCTGAGCAATGCCTGCAGATCTGGCAGCATTTGGCTCATAGGCACAAAGCCTCCATCGTCAGGAAAAGCTGGAGTCATCACTTATAAATGATGCCAAGAGGTCCAAATTCACCGCTCCGCATGCGAAATGCGGCAGTAAACAGGCATCACCAGCGAGCTCGGGCAAAACCCAAACCTCAAAGCGTTTGTTAATTCACTGCTGAAAGCAGGAGACAAGCTTCCCCATCCAAAAGTCCTCAAGACTTCAAAGCCTCAACTTAAGATGCGCTCAGATAAGAAAATCATTTCTAAGATCAAACCCTTGGGAACATAATTGCGGTGTAACTGCGAGGTAAACACACCTCACCGGGCTCCTGCTTGGATCTCCCCCGCATTGCTCCGCTGGAGCTGACACTACCGGAGGAGAAGGCAGTGGTTTCTACACAGTTCATGGATCTACCATGTCTGGATCCAGCAGCCTGGGCAGGCGCTGCCAGCAGCCAGGATAATAAGGGTTGTATCACACTTATATTTTTATTGCAGCTGGGGAAAACATGTGTTACTTCAAGGAGAGATGCAATAAATTCAGTCCCTTCTTACAGTACAGTTTGCCTGAGATTTTCTTTCAGCCACAAGTCTTTGGAAAATGCAAATATTCTCTGCCATTGCATGTGACAAATCCTGATCGTGCCACCAGAAGAGGCCCAGCCCTTTCCCCTTGGACCAGGGCCCGATCGACACCTCCTCCCTCTTCCGACAGCAGCTGAAATAGCACTTGTCACCAGAAATGAACAATTTTGCAATCAATTTTTGCAAGATTTTTTGCTGAGGACGGCACGGTTTAGCTCTCCTAAAGTATGAGTCCTCTCTAAAAAAAGCCACCGGATCCTGCATTTGGAGGCAGGCTCTGGTTTTCCAGACTGCAGCAAGACATCAGGCCAGGCAGGCACACGCATCTGGCCACGGGCTGAATTCCTGAGCTGCAGGAGGGGTGGGTTGGTGGGGTTTTTTCTGTGAGATACGGAGTTCCTGGAGAAGCTTCATCTGATCTAACGGGGGGGACCCCAAAGCAGCACTCTCCAGCCTGTGGGGCTGAGTCACCACAGGGACAGGGGCACCACCACGGCATGTCCCCCTCCTGCCACTCCATAAAGGCATTTTGGCTCACCCTACTGAGCAGCTCTTTGCTTGGAGCCACAGTGGTCGCCAGGAGAAACAAGCAGAAAATACCTTTTTTTTTTTTGAATGACAAGTTTTGTCACTGCTGGTGGGTCTCCTGCTTGGAGAGGCAAAGGACACAGGGATGGAAATAATCCATGACGTCTTACACAACCCCCATGGAGACTTGCTAGGGCATAAATATTATTGCATCCGCCTACATTTTTTAATATTTATTCCCATTGCCTCAGGCTTGCAGGGAAGGCAGAGCTGCTCCCAGGGCAGAGCCCGGTGGCCACGGAGGCTGGAACTGCAGGAGAAGGTCCCACTGCCACCCCGAGGAGGGCTGGCCATCCAAGGGACCGGCTGCTGCTCAGCAGGGCTGGGATTTCAAACCAAAAATACCTCCCAGCTGCAGTTGTGAAGTTTGGAAACACGGGGGGAGCCCACAGGCTGCAGCTTTCCCACGCCCCTGCTCCGGGTGGGTGGCTCTCCTCTGCTCTCAGCCTCCTCTTCCTCAAACTAAACAATCCCAACTCCTTCAATCGCTCTTCATAAGATTTATTCTCTTCAAGTCCCTTTCGATCCAAATCATTCTATGACTCTATCCCTGTATCCCAGCCCTTCCCAAGTAGGGTGGAAGATGCTGGTCCCTCCCTAGCAGCTCCTGGCAGCTCCTGGTCCCCCCAACCTGAGGATCTGGGGCTCACCCCTTCTCCCCTGCACAGCAACTATGGAAGCACCAAAAGCCCCATTGCTACAGCCAGGTGTGGAGACAAGTTTCAAGCATCTCTCTATGATTACTCCAGGTAGCAAGGGGCTCCTTAGCTGATACTCATGCCAAGCTGGGCCGGTGGGGGCTCCCAGCAGCACTGAGCTCCGTGCAAAACGGCCTCTTGACTCACACACTTAATCCCATTAATCTAACGATCGTGGGTTTTAATCTGGCCTTTAACACACAGGACTTCAAGCTCTCTGTGGCTTCCCCCCCGCGACCCTGATCCACAGCCATCCTTCCTTATCAAAACAACACCGAGTTACAGTCCCGAGGGACGAGGCCACAAGGAACAAAACAGTCGCCCAGGACAAGGCAGGACAGGCTGGAGGAGAGGCTGTTCCCAAACACAGCCTCCAGACCCTGCTCAGTAACCTTGGACCTCCTGCCCCACAGCGCAACCTTCTACAGGACTTTATTTAGGCTACAGACAATCTGGAGTTAACGGAGAGGAGAACCCCCGGGTGTTCAACAAGGCACCAACTGCAGCCAACTGTGCACCAGCATAGTTGGTTGTTGCTCTGCCACAACCCCGGCCAGCCAAGGCCAGATGACACCCCAGTTTTGGCACCTCTTTCCCAAAAAGAAAGGTGTGGAGAAGGATCATGAGGCTCAGCTATTAAGAGCCCACTTGGCCTGTTTTTTTGTGCTAACAAATGAAATTTGTCACGAGGAGGGGACAGGAGCCACTTCTGTGTCCAGCAAAGTCCATTCAATGGAGCAGTGGGCCAGCCACTAGACCCACGTGTCTCTCAGGGGATGCAGAACCTCAGCCAAAGCCACTTGGAAAAGAAATTAAGTTGTATCACAAATGAACTGCTGAGTCCTGCTAAGACCCCGGGATGCTGCCAACACCACAGACAACCCCCTGGGTACCGGGGCAAGTACTGTCCAAGGAAACTGCTCACCACCCTCCAGTACTCCTGCTTAGCACCAAAAACACAGCTTCTAAATCCTCCAAGATCTTCCAAAGGCCCTTTTCCTCCAGCAGAGCAGCTGCTCACTAAGTGAGACGCTAATTAACAGACAAATGGGCGGTAGGGGATGTACTCAAAGGGTGGCTGGAGCAAAACTTCCAACAATTCAGTGGCAGCCGTGCATTCAGCTGCTTCATCCGGCTGCAAAGCCAAGTCCTGGCTCCCCAAAACCACCAAAACCAGGCACCTCGGGCTTCCTCTGGTGGCTGGAGCCCTCCAAGCTGGAACCACGCAGCCAGGGCTAACGTACAGCCTGAAAAGGCAAGCAGGAGAATCCCCTGTGCATTGATGCCTGCCATCCTAAGATGGAGAAAACACCAGACTGAGGGGTCCCTGTTTGTATGGAAGGGTCCCAGCTCCCCTAAACCATGAAGCCAGTAGCACAGATGATAAAATCCAGCAGAAAGTGGAATTCCACCTCACTTGCCCCGGAGCTGGCACACCGCAGCGCCGTCATGCAACAGCTTGTCCAAAGCAAACAGCAAAACAAACCAGCAAATAGCTGCAGCTCACCGAGAGCTGTAACCAGAGGCTGACTCAAAGGTGGGACCTGAACGTCACGCCAGCTCTACCAAACGACGGCTGGTTTACTCCAAAAGTCATTTTAGCCACATTTCTCAACGTCGTTTCCTTCGGGAAACCAAATTCACCCAGTGCACTTGGGAAATACCTTCAACTAACTCCCTTCACCGCCCCTTCCTCCTGCTCCAGTGCCTCTGCTCTAAGAGTATAAACTGAAACACAAAATCCAGAAAAGCCACATATTTAGATGGTACAGGTGCTGGGTGGGCACACAATCCCACCACACTGCCCCCACCCCTCCTGACGCACCTCTGCTGGCTTTGCACCCAAGCGTTTTGTCCTTCAGCCAAAACACCCACGGGGGATTTTCCTAATTTTGAGCCTCCCTCCAAAGGAAATATTATTCTGCTTTTTATTTACAAAAGGAAATCTGGATATTTTTAAATGAGCCACCAGCGCAGGGCTGTGTGCAATGTCCCTGCTGGAGTGGGCAGCTCCCTAAAACTTTACCCTCCTTTTTTTCCCCCTTTTTTTCCCATTACCCTTCTAAAAAAGGGAAATCACTTCTGTGTTCTCAGCTTGTTTTGTATCGATGCCGTTTCACTGTTGCTGTGCCCGGTGAGTCAGCTTCCCTCCTCTGGGTCAGTCTTTCACACATTACCAGAGGAGAGGAGGTGCTGGGAAAAGAAACAGGCAGGGATTGCCTCAGGGCAGCGAGCTGGGGTGCAGCACGTCCGCCCCGGAGCATTTCACAGAGCTGCTCCAGGTGCAAACACAGCAAAGACCAAAGATCTCATCAAGGGTTCCAGACCTGGATGTCAAACATGGACCAGCAGGAGCAGAGAGCCCCCCCCCATCACCCCCTGNCCCATCACCCCCCGAGAGTCTTCACCCCCCCACTTTCTCCAAGGGACACATACCAGCGCCCGGTGACACCCCACTGTCCCTCCCACAGGGCACCTGGCCACAGCACCCCACAACCCACAGCAATTTTCCCAGCGGGGTTCCCTCCGTGGATGAGTGCACGTTCCCCATCCGTCCGTCCCTCCCACCGTGGGTGTTGCCCAGGCACAGCGTGCGCCAGTGCTCCAGCCATCTGCCATCCACCACTTGGCAGTTTTCACCCCGTTCCTGCCCAGCCACCTGAGGCAGGCTGAAGGTACTATTAATAACACGCCAACCTGTGTCCCCAGATGCCACCGTTAACCCTTGGTGCCTGAGCAGGAGGGTTGTTTGTACCACGTACTCCAGACCCAGACCCAGCCAGTGCAGGGGTGAAACTATCACACACCCACGGGATCAGAACCCCACTTTTATCAGGCAGTTCCCTGAGCTCAGGCCAGAGGGAGAGGGTGATGAACGAGCTGCACCAACCTCATGGAAAGAAAAAGACCTGTGGCATAACCAGGGGTGGGTTTCCCTTTCCCCATCCCCATCCTCGTCACTGTCCCTGTCCTCAACCCCATCACTATCCCTGTCCTCAACCCCATCACTATCCCTGCCCTCATACCTTTCCTACCCTCATCCCCTTCCCCATTCCCTTCCCATCCCCTTCCCTATCCCCTTCCCCATCCTCTCCTCATCCTCTTCCCCATCCCCTCCTCATCCCTTCATCCCCTCCTCATCCCCTTCCCTATCCCCTTCCCCATCCCCATCCCCTCCTCATCCTCTTCTCTATCCCCTTCCCCATCCCCATCCCCTCCTCATTC
>VXBW01000785.1:345252-388704 GCA_013400375.1 Thinocorus orbignyianus | reverse complement strand
GCGCCCGCGGGACCGCCGCGGGGCGGGGGAGGGGGGGAACGGAGGGGCGGCGACTCGAAGACCGCGGCCCTACGCTCCCCCGTTGCGCACCATTATTTTCCGAGCGGGCGGGGCCTGCTGAGGCCGCGATGCCGCCGCCGTCCGCCCGTCGTCCCCCCCCCTTTCCTTCCTCAGGATGGTGAGTGAGGCGTTTCGTGAGGGGAATGTGGGGGTTTGGGGGCTTGGGGAAGCGGTGGCTGAGGGGAAAGTTGGGGGGGAGAAGCTATGGTGGCCCGGAGACCTGACGGCGACCCTCTTCCCACACAGCCCCCTGGCCATTGAAGCCGTGTCAGAGGGCTATATCTGTTTATATTCTTTGTTTTCTTCCTCCTTACCCCTTTACTTCCACGGATTTTGGTTAAAATCTATAGTAAAGATGGGAATAGGGGTTGCTACCTGTGTGCCTCACAGGGTTCTGTGGAGGCAGGGCCCAGAGGGGCTCCTAGGGCTTTCCGAAATCCTTGATGCTAGCCCAGGGGAGACCTTGGAGCAGCCTTCCAGGATCTGAAGGGAGCTCCAGGAGAGCTGGGGAGGGACTCTTGGTCAGGGAGTGGAGTGATAGGACAAGGGGGAACGGTTTGAAATTGGAAGAGGGGAGATAGAGATGAGATATTAGGAAGAAATTCTTTGGTGTGAGGGTGGTGAGGCATTGGAACAGGTTGCCCAGAGAAGCTGTGGCTTCCCCATCCCTGGAGGGGTGCAAGGCCAGGCTGGATGGGGCTTGGAGCACC
Source organism: Thinocorus orbignyianus (assembly GCA_013400375.1). Classification (NCBI taxonomy): domain Eukaryota; kingdom Metazoa; phylum Chordata; class Aves; order Ciconiiformes; family Thinocoridae; genus Thinocorus; species Thinocorus orbignyianus. The sequence continues at coordinate 387,934 of VXBW01000785.1, read as the reverse complement.
CTGGGGTGGGGGGAGGTGTCCCTGCCCAGTGTTGTGGTTGGAACTGGGTGGTCTTTAAGGTCCCTTCCAGCCCAAACCGTTCTTCCACCTGTTTGTGGAGACCCATGCCTTGCCGTCTGTGGTCAGGGCAGCACCGGTGATTCCGTCAGTGTGATGCTCAAGGAATTCCGTTGCATACAAAACAAGGAAGATAAATAACATGGAATCACCAGCCCTGAATGCTGGAGACAGAACTGGAGTTTAAAAACCAGCTGGACAAACTTATAAGGCTTTCAAAAGCGAGAGCTGGCAGCAAACACTTCAAACTAGACTTTTTAAAAAAGCATATGGAAATAAGCAGTGGCTTAGGAATAACAAAAATATGCCCTAGGTTTCAAAACTAATGTGGGTTTTGCCTAAAAAGGGTCATCTTCAGCTAATGATGGGGAACCCCCCTCGGCTTGTTACATCAGGTGTGTGTGTCTTCAGTCTGGGACGGAAGCGAAGCAGAAATCAGTGCGTCTGTGTTGGGTGTGAGGCAACAAACTGTGTTCGTGTTGGAGTAAGAGCCAGCTTCTCTCTAGAGAAAACAGTGTCAGCCCTTAGAATTTGGGTTCTCCCAGTCAGGGGGTTGTTGTGGGAGGGATTGTTCACCTTTGCTGTCAGGTATCTTCTCCCTCTGAGTAGAGCGGGGTAGTAACTGCTGGAGCCTGGAATAACATCTTGGAACAGTGGTCAAGGTATACTCAGACTATAAAACAACAATTCTCATTACTTCAGCTTATGAAATGTAGGATTCCATATCCTCTGTTTATGCTGTTCGACTGAAATCAGTAGAATTTTTCAACTGGAGTGGTCTTGGTGGTGTAAAAACACCTCAAAGTGGGAGCGAAGGGTGTGTTAGTTAACACAGCTTCTTTCCTTTTCAAAAGTCAGCATTATATGTATAGAATTTCTCCATGTTTTTTACCAACTTTTTTATTGTTGTGTTGTTTTTTTTCCCCTCAGCCACAGCGGATGATTAATCTACAAATGGTGGTAAATCTGCAAGTTTTGGGATATATGTTTAAGTCATCTGTGTGGTCTGACGTCAGTATTGCATAATCTGTTGACTGTCCCCTTTTTACGTAATGTATGTTTGTAGTTTGTTTTAAAATGTACAAATATTTTTTTTCCACTGCGTGCTGCTCCTCAGATACTTCGTATTTGTCTCTCCGTTGCCCTCTGGAGTTAAATCCTTGTAAGACACCGCTTTGGTAACTGAATCCAGCAGATTGTTACGTATTTTCTCTTTTTGAAAACAGTATCCGTGAGTTATTTGGAGCGTTCCACCACTTTGGGAGTTTCTGCTCCCTCCTGGTAGAAACATGAGAGTGACTTCTGCTGGTAAAGTCCCTCAACATCCTAAATAAACTTTATATTAGAAGTTAATAACACTTTAACTTGTACTATGTAGAACTTGTTGGGGTTTTTTAAACTTGTTTCAGAACTTTATGTGTTTGCTTTATCCAAAGGATGGAGGGGGGTGTAGAAACAGTTTTATGATCTGTTCAGCAATGCCTGTTTTTAGGGAAGAAGAAGAAATGGGGGTAAAGTTTAGGTTGATGTAAGCTTATAATTTGCCTAGCTTGCTATGGAATTGTTTATTTCACAATTTTGGATGTGGATTGTATGGCCTAAAGATGCCAGGTGGGTATTTTGAAGCACCTCAGGCCTTCAGGCCCCTCTTCTGCTTGTGAAGGCAGCTGCCTGGTGTCCCCTCGAAGCCATCACTGGGTGTAGGAACAGGCGTCTGCGATGCAGACTCCCATTAAACCCACCTGAATGCACTCGCCATGCTGTAAAATTCCAGCACCCAACAGCCTGCTCGGTTGGTGAAGGCCTTGGCAGGGTCTGTGTGGTGCGTGGTGTGGTCACGGTGTAGTCATGGTGTGGTGCTACCCTCGGATTCACGCTGTTAACCGGCCCTGCTCCTCGGCTGTCGCAAGCGGTGGAGCTCCAGTAACTTGCCTGGCTCCCCGCCATCGTACCCGCTGACCGTCTGGTTGGTGACATTCAATACTTGACTTGGCCTAAACGAAATGCTTCCTTCTAGCTCTGGTGAATTTAAGGGGGAACGAGGGGTGTCCCTGTTCTCTCTAGTCCTACTGTAAGGTGGTTGCTTACCACTTTCTCCATTAAATCCAGCATTGGTGGATTTGGCCAGAAGAAGCGGCTACTTTAAAACAGTTTTGAGCTGCACTGCAGAAGCCACCATGGTCATTAAGGTAGCACTAAACATCTGGATAATTTCCTGGACTTGAAACCTCAGGTGCAAAGCTACTCCTGTTAAATGTTCCTTAGCTTCCCACCTGGCATCTGGGAATCTTGTTGGGGTGATGTGGGGTTTTTGCCACTCCTGTTAAATGCTCCTTAGCTTCCCACCTGGCATCTGGGCATCTTGTTTGGGGCAATGTGGGGTTTTTGAGCAGAGGTACGGGATGTGGAGCCAGAAGAGGCCACCTGCTGGGCTCGGCAGTGCTGTGGGGGTCGGGAGTGGGGGGTTGCCGCGATGACTGACAGGCTGCCCTGGCTCAGTTATCACAGTGCTGATGCTGTCTCTTGTAAAGGTACAGTACTGTGATAACTGAAGGATGGCAGCCATCTGAGCTTCACGGGGGCCCCACGCTGCCACTCCTCTCTTACTCCCAGGACAGACAGATGGACACAGGTACAGCGCAACATCCTGCCGAAGTGGAGCCTACTACCTTTTACACGTACCCCTTTGCCTAAAAGTCAAAGGTTAAGAAAGCTTAACATTTCATTTGAATAAAAGACTTTATTGAGAGTTTGCCTGTTAATTGACTCTTTGTTTGTTTGTTTGTTTTTTGGCCTTGGAAGATCTTCCAGAAATGCTGTGCTTTGGAAAACTTCAAAAATGGTTCAGAATGCAGCGTGGTGAGGTATCAAAAGAGCGGAGGCGCAGGTCAGGAGGTAATATTTGGTACGAGAACAGGCAGAAATGACTGTAGCAATGAAGAAAACAAAACCCTTTTAAGGTATTTTTTTAATACTTCCAGGTAAAGATACCAGAGTCTTGGCTAACTGGTCTCCTAACTTGTTTTTTATGTCTCAACACGTGGAAATAGATGGTGGGATGTAGGTTAATTTCAAGCTTGCTGGGGTGATGCAGCTGGTACAGCCCCTCGCGGGGCTTGCTTGAGGCTTCTCTGCCCCAGCAAGTGGGAGACAGCAAATTACCCAGGTGGTTTCTGTAGCAGTTTCATCAAAACACCTGGAGAAGGCTGAGGTTTTCCGGGAACCTGTTGTCTGATTTTTTTTGTGCCATGTGAAGGAAGGTGGAGGGAGGTGGAGGGCTGAGGGTGATCCCACCCCGGGAGGAGGAGGGTGCAGGGCCGGGGTGCAGTGCTGGGACAGGACAGCAGAGGGGCCCCGTGGGCCGGGTTGTGCTGGGAAGTGGGAAACCCCAGGGATTTTTTGACATAAAATAAGCAAGAGACTTGCAGATGTTACTGTGATGCCTGTTCCCCAAATCCACCCTCCCCCAGGAAGTGTATGACCCTCAGGCTTCTGAGGCTGGTGCAGAGGTCACAATTAATTCTGGATACTGATGTTAAGTGTGGTCGTTAACCCAGTGGTGTTTAGAAAACTCTTCCTCCTGGGCTGGATGATCCGTGACTGGCCAGGGCCTTGCCCTGTGGTTCCCTGCACAGCCCCAGCAGCTGCTCTCTGCTCCAACGAGAGGACAGGAGTCAGCTCCACCAGTGGTCTGCTCCAAGATGGCAATTACACCGTTTATGTTATTTCTCCAGTCCTCTTTACTGGAAGGGGTTTCTTCCAGATTGTGTTGCTGGCTCTGTCTTTTGGCCCAGACAGGGTCAGTGCTGTTACAGCCACAATGGAACCTTTTTTCAGTGTGCGTCATTTGAAGGGGGGAAATTATTACTGGTGTTACGATAGCAGTGTGAGTCTGTTTCTGGAGGAGGACTCTTTTGTACTAGAAACTCTGCAAATTATTAAAATTACATCCTGCTACCAAAAGTTTAAGTTCTAGGTAAATGCAAATCTGAGCAGAGTCAACCCTCAGCTTCCTCTTTGCCTCTTTCCGAAGCCTGTGGTAGCCTGTTGGCCTGGGCAGGAATATACTCATCCTAAAAATGAGATGTGGACATCTCCTGCAGCACAGTGGGTTACAGGAATAACGGGAGAGAAGAGGGGCTGTGGTACCCTGAAGGTGCAAGCATTTGTAGGCTTCCAGCCTGGCCAAGGCTAGGTTTTATCTCCTTTTAACTCTTTTTGCTGTTGGTTTAGGAGCCAGCAAGCGCCCAGGGAATGTGCATCCCCTCTCCTGGGAGAAGGGCAGGCAACAGTGGAGTTTGGAGATTAAAGTAGCTTGGTGGTGTTACAGAATCACAGCATGATATGGGGTTGGAAGGGACCTCTGGAGATCATCTCCTCCAACCCCCTGCCAGAGCAGGTTGCAGAGGAACTTGCCCAGGAAGCTTTTGAATGTCTCCAGAGATGGAGACTCCACCACCTCTCTGGGCAACCTCTTCCAGGGCTCTGCCACCCTCAAAGTGAAGAAATTCCTCCTCATGTTGAGATGGAACTTCTGATGGTCAAGTTTGTGTCCATTCCCTCTTATCTTGTCCCTGGCCACCACTGAAAAAAGCCTGGCCCCATCTTCCTGACACCCACCCTTTAGGTATTGATTGGTGTTGATCAGATCTCTCCTCAGTCTTGTCTCCAGACCAAAAAGCCCCAAGTCCCTCAGCCTTTCCCTCCTAAGAGAGATGTTCTAGGCCCCTCATCATCTTAGTAGTCCTCTGTCGTACCCTCTCCAGCAGTTCCCTGTCCTTCTTAAACTGGGAAGTCCAAAACTGGAGCCAGACCTGGCGATCAGCCAGATCTTCCTGGTGCTGCCCTGAAGATAGCTTTGGGTGTTCACTGGTGAATACAGTCAGGGTGCTGACTCGTACTAGAAACTGAAAAGTTCTTGTCCTTCCCACGGGAAATAAGATAACTGCTCGGAGGCAGATACAAGGTTTGTTATGGACCGGGTCCAAGGAGTAAGGTTCCTCACCTACCCGGCCTTGGGTCAGGTTTGAGGGTTAATGACCAACCCGGCTCGTTCGGCGGGACGTGCAGCAGAGCTGCTGGCCCTGTCCTGCAGCAGCCATGGAGGACGGGGTGGGGGAAGAGAGCAAAGAGCCCGTTTGAGTGATATGTGCCTCTGGCTTCAGATTGTGATTCTCGTTTCCTGTTACAACAAGTACAGCTTCGAGTTCTGGCAGGAACTGAAACGCTCTCTGTGCCTGAAAACAACACCTCTTCCATCAGATTTGCTGGGAGCCTTTATCTCCGTCTCTGGCACGACAGACGTAGAATCCATCTCTTTTTCCTGTAGCTTCCAACTGATACTGTAATGGGACAGCCTTATTGTAAATACTGGTGGGTTTGCTATGTCTAAATATTGCTACAGGCGAACAATGCAACTATCAAGTCTTTTTTGGCAGCAGAGCACTTCCTCCCACGAACCGTGCTAGAGCAAGATGTAAACACCCTGCATACAGTGATACATGGCACCACTCAAAAGTAAGGTCTCCCAGGACCATCCGTTTCTTGATAAAACTTTCCATAATTTATGGGTTTGATCCCAAGGCAAGGCAACTTTCTGGTGACACGTCTCGGCTGTCATTCCAGATGGATTTGTTCTGACCCGCTGGTTCTCAGGCTTTTCCATCAGGAAAGTCCCTTTTCCCATCTGGAGGCCGTCGCCTTCCCACCCACGTTTCGGTGTAGAAGAGCAGCAGTTCTGCGACATCTCCTCGGGGCCACGAGGCTGCAGACAAGAAGGGTTGTTCTGTTCCTGGCTCTTGGCCACAAATCCTCCTTTTAAGGGTCGAAGTTTCTGCTCTGAGCGAGCTGCCCAGCTGCTATCGGCTTTGGAGAACCGCAGGATAAAAGGCTTCCATTGTCTGGCACCACTCAGCCTCGAAACCAGGTGAAGATGTTGCCTTTCCCAAAAATGCTTCAGCGTGAAGCATGGGTACTGAAAAGCTTCACCTGTATCCTGGGTTGCATCAAAAGAAGTGTGAGCAGCAGGTNTTTAAGGCCAGGCTGGATGGGGCTTGGAGCAACCTGGTGTGGTGGGAGGTGTCCCTGCCCAGGGCAGGGGGCGGGAACTGGATGATCTTGAAGGTCCCTTCCAACTCTGACCATTCTATGATTCTATGATTTAGTTGTACTAAAATAAGAAGAATATTTCCCAACAGAGTTTCAAGCATGCAGACATCGTCTCAAACTCCGGCGGCGCCCCTTATGAATCAGGCTGTGTTTTAATTACTGCTCATTCAAATCGTCTCTGGCTAGCGCAGAGCACTTGAACTTTAGTCCAAGCCTTCTTGATTAAACATCTTTACAAATCAAGTAGCCTGATCACACTGCTGGATGTGGGCAAATATTAGATGTCCCGGAATGTAATGTGTTTTTAGGTGAGATTAAGCAATTTCTGAATGCGAGCCTGGAGATTTTGGATGAAGTAGAATGGAAAAAAACCAAGCTGATGAAGACCTTGGTGAGGTTTCTGTGTGTGATCATTATTTTTTTCTTCAGGTGCAGAGGTAGCTTCTTGGCAAGAAGTGCTCAGAGCACCCTGTCTGCAAAGTCTCACAGGCTTTCCGAGAATCCAGCGTTATTCGTTCAGAACAAATACGCTCAGCCCAACCACGGTAATACTTTCACTTTCCTAAAACTGGGTCAGTGTGTTGGAGCTGCATTCCCACTGTCCTCAGTGGAGCGCTGTGATTACTTTCCTGCTCCTGTTTCCCCTCGGTGCAAATGCTTTGTAGTAATGACAATTAATACTTGCCTGTTACTGGGAGGAGTGACCCCTAGGAGCAGAGGACACCACCATCATTTTTCCTTTTTGCATAAAGTATTTCTGGCTGTACCTCATGTTTTGGGATAATTTGTAAACCCTGCGGTTTTGTCAGTAGCTTGATTCACCAGTTGAAACTGTGACTTTGATATCTGATTGGGGGCAAAAATGCTCATCAGGAGCTGAGTGTTTCAGTGTGGTACGGATCAAAGTTACTGTTGGCATTTCTGGATTCAGGCAGATGGTGAAGTCAAGATTGTGCAACTTGGTATGTAATTTGCTCTTCATAACACTTCACGGGAGCAGGAGAGGGGCATGGATCTCTCTGTGGGTTGATACACTCTTACATGAGGTCATGCATTTATGTTGGGGTGATGTGAGAAGCTTTCTGGGACTACACCCTGCTGGAGCTAGAGGAAAGACCCCTGTGGCTCAGAACCATCCTGCAGATCACAGGTGAAGTTCTGGTCCCCATTTCAAGTTCCTTGTTGACTTCAAGAGGAGGAGAGCTTCGTTTAATCTGTTTTTTTTGATACACAGGGATGCACATCTGGCACTGGAAGAAGCCTCCTTCAACTGTAGCAGAAAACAGGGGGAAAAAAGCTGTGATGCTGCTCGGGAGGGAAACAGCTCTTGGCTTGGGTGGTTCCCTGGATCTTCTGCAGCCTCAGCCACAGCTCAGGATGCATCCCCAGCGCTGTGCACACACCAGTCTCCTTAAATGAAGGCAAACTTACCAAGATTTGGTGGTCAGCACTGCTGAGGGAGCACAGTGGTTATGGTGTGGCAGCTTGCAGTGCCGGAGGGGTGGGGAGGGCAGGTGGTTATCAGCCCTCCTGCTGCCAGTTTGCTTCCTCCTCCCTACAGTGAATGTGAGAGCTTGCTATCAACTGCCCTCCATTTTAATTAACTCCAGAAGCAGGCAAAAGTACACTGAATAATTCAAGAGAGACATGTGTTTAAACATTTGCACAAGCTTTGGATTCCTCCTGCCTAAAAATAAGTCTGTGAGAGAGCAAATGATTCCCACTGGAGGTGTTGGCAGATGGACAACAGAGCCACCAACCCCACCATCCCAACACCACCCAAGAAGGCACCATCCGTGGGTCTCATCCTTGTTGCTGGGACCAGCCTGAGGTTGACGGTGGTGGAAAGTTCATGGAAATGAGTCAAGGGCTGGAGGCACAAAGGGAGCACCAGCCCAGGCCCAGGTGGATTTGGTGGGGCAGTAGCAAAGAGCTCATAGTGAAGAGCCCTGGAGAAAGGGCTGACAAAGAAGTAGGTGGGGTCAGCAACAGGTCTGAACATCCGTGGGTTTCATTGTCACTCTGAAATCCTAGGAATGACTGGAAGTCACTGCGAGTCTCATCTCTTGTGATGACTGAGGAGAAAGAGCATGACTTTAACAAAAACACACGAGCAAAACCATGAACCTGCAGATGCCCTTTAGGATCAGAAGCGATTCTTCCAGAGGGAAGCGGATGAAAAGGAGTCACTACCTTTCCCTGGTAAGGGCTATGTCAGTTTGGGTGGGCACAGATCAGCAGAGACAACGTTGAGAGCCTCTGTGCTGATATTCCTGATGTGTGTCCAGGATTACCTGCTGATTTGGTGTATTTCACCTACAGGCAGTCTCCTTAAACGTGTTGGCTTCATGATAAAAGAAGTCACGTGTATTATAGAACAATTTCCACCTGGTACAGAACAACAACATCTCAGGAGAGCACGCCATGCTGCCCTCCAGCATCCAAAGCTTTGCTGCACTCTGGTTTGAAATGCAGTGCTCCAGGGAACTCCGGAAATTAAAATTTCCACAGGCTTATTGCTCATGAAGCCTAATTAATTTTGGGTGTAAACGTGACATGCTGCTGCTATTGCATGTTAAAGGAAAGCTCGTTTTAATCACAGCCCAAATTGGGTGTTTTATCTGGTATTAGAGGAACGTGGTATCTATTTAGGTCCTTCTTAGTCTAAGGACTTTTCACTTTTTCACTCCTTTAACTCAGTTAAGTTAAAGGAAACACCCCACAGCCTTTTAAAACAATTACATGAAATAAAGTGTGTTTCACTTAAGAGGAAATGAGGAAAAACAGAGTTACATAAAATGGGAGAAAAAAGCTACCCTGCTTTTCCCCTTCATAGATTTTATGGAACAAACCAGCAATATGATATTGCAATATGGTATTTCCACCAGATTTTGTATTGCAGCCTGAATGCTCTCAGTCCATTTGAAACCAGTAGCCAACGATATCAAATCACAGAATCTTCATGGTTAGAAAGGACCTCTGAGATCATTGAGTCCAGCTGTACACACAAAAACCCCCTACAATCCTGGGCACTAGAGCATGCCCTGAAGTGCCACATCTACATGTTTCTTAGATACCTCCAGGGATGGTGACTCCACCACCTCCCTGGGCAGGCCCTTCCAGTGCCTGACCACTCTTTCAGTGAAGTCATTCTTCCTAATATCTCATCTGAACTTCCCCTGCCCCAACTTCAGACCATTTCCTCTGGTCCTGGCATTATTCACTAGGAAGAAGAGGCCACCAGCCACCTCTCTGCAACCTCCTTTCAGGGAGTTGTAGAGGGCAAGGAGGTGTCCCCTCATCCTCCTCCCAACTAAACACGCCCAGTTCCCTCAGCTTCTCCTCAAAGGACTTGTTTTCCAGACCTGTCACCAGCTTGGTGGGTGTCCTCTGGACACACTTCAGCACCTCAATGTCCTTCTTGTAGTGAAGGACCCAGAACTGAACACAGCATTCAAGGTGAGGCCTCACCAGTGCTGAGGCACCATCACTTCCCTGCTCCTGCTGGCCACGTTGTTCCTGATACAAGCCAAGATGGTGTTGGCCACCATGGCACGCTGCTGGCTCATGTTCAGCCAACTGGCCACCAGCAGCCCCAGGTCCTTCTCTGCTGGGCAGCTCCAGCCACTCTTCCCCAAGCCTGTAGCGTTGCCTGGGGTTGTTGTGACTGAAATGCAGGACCCAGCACTTGGCCTTATTGAACCTTGGCCCAATGATCCAACCTGTCCAGGTCCCTCTCTAGAGCTTCCTACCCTCAAGCAGATCAGCACTCCCACCCAGTTTGGTGTCATCTGCAATGAGGGTGCACTCAATCCCCCCAACCAGATCATAGATAAAGATACTAAACAAGACTGGCCCCAAAACAGCTCTGAGGGACACCACTGCTGTAACGTTTGTCCTACCATGGCAGGACCTGAGAATTCCTGAAGGTGATACTCCTCATTCTTAATGGGCTTGGGAGAAAGTCCACCATTCCTCCAGATTTGGAGTTTGCTTGCTGTCCTGTTGGTATTTCTGAACCCTTCGTGCCATTATAAGCGACACCCTTCCTGGAAACTTGACCTTAATTCTCTATCTCTGTGTGACAGAGGGAGGGGGAGTATGGCAAACGCCACGTAAAAATGCAGCTTTATAATATAGACCAAGGAAATGTAGTTTCCAAAAACAGATGTGAGAAAACCAGCAGCAACAGAATGCCTTTTGGAAGTTGTCCAAGCAAGGCTGTATATCCTGACGGCTAGCGATTCGTTAAAGGTTTTAAAACAGGTTACGTGTGCTCTCATCCTGGTCTGGGATGCTGGACACTGACCTGAGAAATGTCCCCCTCCATGTCAACAAGCCCTGTGATCTGTGGACCCTGAGGGACGTGAGCCAACGTGCTGTATCCTTACGGAAAGGATTTGGTGACAAACACAGCGTTTCTAGTCCTAGAACATTTAATTGTTGCTCTGGTTGAGGTCACTGCTTCGCTTTGTCCTTCTCCACCAGCAGACCCACCTCCAGTTCCAGTTCCAGACATTTTTCTGGGTTATATATATATATATAAAAATGCNATGGGGCTTGGAGCAACCTGCTCTAGGGAGAGGTGTCCCTGCCCATGGCAGGAGGGTTGGAACTTGATGATCTTTAAGGTCCCTTCCAATTCTAGCCATTCTATGATATTTATATATAGAACTAATATATCAACAAATGCATCTGGCTCCAGTGGTGTGGCTGGCAGGCAGCCAGGCGGCAAGTGGGCACCTGTGAACTGTGCCAGCACCAAACTCATCCTTCTGGAGCTGTGCCGGAGAGCAGATGAGCTGAAGAAAATGCATTTGAGGTTCTGGGCAGTATTGATTTGTCTTTGCATATTTTCTTGGTCTGTTTTGGAGTACAATAAAAAGGTGGGGTCACCGAATGAGGGTGACTTCAGTGGAGGGGGAGTCAGAAGTGGGATTTGGAGCTGGTCACCATCACCACCACCATCACCACCAGCCTGCTCTGTTCCATCTCAGAGCAGTGATGACTGAGACAAAAAACAGGATGAGGGGGAATGGTTTTAAATTGGAAGAGGGGAGATTTAGATTAGATATTAGGAAGAAGTTCTTTCCTGTGAGGGTGATGAGGCACTGGAACAGGGTGCCCAGGGAAGTTGTTGATGCCCCATCCCTGGAAGTGTTTAAGGCCAGGCTGGATGGGGCTTGGAGCAACCTGCTCTAGGGAGAGGTGTCCCTGCCCATGGCAGGGGGGTTGGAACTGGATGATCTTGAAGGTCCCTTCCAACTCTGACCATTCTGTGATTAAACCAGATTTAGGCTGCACTGGTTGCACTGGTGTAACTGCATCCTTGGCAGCTGCCCTACAGCTCCATCCCTGGAGGGGTTCAAGGCCAGGCTGGACGGTGCTTTGAGCAACCTGGTCTGGTGGGAGAGGGCAGAGGGGTGGAACCTGATGATCTTTAAGGTGCCTTCCAACCAAAACCACTCCATGATTCTTTACACAAACCCAGTCTCTGCTACACACCAAGTGAACACAAGGTATATTTTTCAGCAGAGAAATCTGGAGGGAAAAAAATATGCAAATAATGCCATTGGTTCAGTTTGTTAAGAGGATAACGAAGAACCAGAAAGGTGGCAACAGAGGATGAAGGCAAGAAGCAACATGAACGTGCCCGATGCAGGACCAAGATGCGGTGGCAAGTATCTCCAGGAGCGAAGTGAGGCAATGCCAGGAGCTGCTCGGGGAAGTTGGGAAGTGGAGTTAGGTGTTACACCTCCCACACACCGCTTGGCTGGCTTCAGCCCTGCGCAGGAAATTCCCCCCGGCTGCTTGGCTTTCAGCTGCGGCTGCCACGGCACCCTCGGAACAAGGAACTCTTTGGGTGGGCAAAATTTAATGTTTTTTTTTTTCAAAGTAAATTTGGATTACCAACATGAGGTCTCTCTCCTTTTCCAAACTCAGATCATTAGAAACCCTACTTAGCTTAAAAAAGAAGAGTTGAGAACCATATTTAGAAGTAGTTAATTACGAAGAAGCGGTTTCACACATTCCCGATGCCTCGAAATAAATTCTCTCACTTGCTTTTCCAGGCAGAGACAAGAGCTCTGAAAACAGTGTCACAAACAGGGTTTCACACACATTGTGTTGAGCACAGGAAGTTTAAGATAAATTCAGCAGCAGATCAGATGAAAGAACTTGTGCACTCGCAGATCTATTTATACAGCTCCCCTGGCAGGTCCCACCCTGTCGCTGCAGTATCCGGGGGCCTCCCCATCTCTGAGATATCACAGGGTGAATTCACCCACCACGGGCATCCAACAGGCGGTTCGGAGCCCCCAGGGTTGTCACTGTGTCACCTCCTTCGCCTGACACAACTCTGCGCTGCCTGTACCTGCTTCTCCTGCTCTGGTGTCCTGGCTGCTCCCAGCTGCTCCCAAACCCAGCATGGGTCCCACTGAGAGCTCTGCATTAGGAAGAAAAAACAAACCTCTGCATGAAAAGATCAGTTTTGTTGTTGGTCTTGAGGCAAAAATGCTCCACTTTGTAACTTTCACCCTTTTTTTTTATTTTTTTTTTCCCCTGGAGGTAAAAATAGAAGAATGTTTTTCTTTTGGGGAAAACCCAAATAATTTAAAAAGTATGAAGAGCACTGAACATAGCCCAACGCTCTGCAGAAAAGCACAGAGAATTATTCTCAGAATACTTGCTAATAATATCACAGTTTAAAGAATTGCTGAGATTGAAATTCAGCAGCCCATTTTACACATTACACAGCACCTGTGACTTCATTGCCTCCTCCTGATTTCTGCTTGTATGAAAAGCATCCTAGTACTTTTATTTTCACAATATTAGTACTTTTTTTCCTTTTCCTAGGACTTTTTACGCCAGTACTGATTTTCATTGGTGCATTGTGAGAAGAATCAGGCTCCAGAAGCACTGCCAGGAAAAAAATCAATGACAAACTGAAACCACTTAGTGTTAAATCACATTTGTATAAAGGTCTGGTCAATCCCAAGCTGACAGCATCGGTGATTTAAAGCACTTTACCGTACACAGGGCCCCTCACTGTATCTTGAAATGCCATGGGGAAAAAAACCCAACAGGTTTCTAAACATCTAAAACATCTATAACGTCTAAAGTTGTGTGAAAACATCACCATTTTAGAGACAAAGGTTTAGTTTGGATTCTGGAAGTTTGAAAACCAAACTGCAGCGCTGGCAAGTAAGGGAGAATTCGTGCATGCATCCCCATCCCTTCTTGAAAGAAGAATTTATGTGAATTTAGTTTGATTTTTAATTTACAAATACCAATACAGTCAAGTCTAGTCATCTGTATTTTGGCATTTATTTTGTGGAGGATGTCAGTGCATCCTGGAAGCTGCAAATTAAATAAGTACGTGAGATGATAGATTTCTTCAGACCTGTCGCTGCACCCCAGTACAGTACTTACAGGGGAAAAAGAAATTATTCAAAGGCTTTTTCTGCAGCTCTTTGCAAGCCTTTTCTCTCTGTAAGCAAGAGAACATACTCAGCTAGAAATACATGTGATTAATTCCTCAGAGAAAACCGCTTTGAAGGTTTTAATACAAAATTACCCCCTTCCCATAGGATGGTATGTTGTGGTAAAAGCAGGCCATTTTGCGTATAGGTTGGAAGTCCTCCCCTGTTATTTACATAGTTCTTGGGAGTCATTTTTAGAAGCACATTGATTTCATCCCAGTCGTATGTCACAGAACAACCAGTAGAAATCAGCAGATAACCAGTGTCCTGAAATTAAGGAGAAAAAGTTAAAAAAAGCTCACATTTCAGGCAGAACCGAACATGCAATTTCTGTGAAAGTGCCCTAAGAGCCCAGCACCTCTTTTTAAAGTGAGGTGTGTGAGCACATGAGAAATCCCTGATGAAGGACATGGTCTTTGGAAGCTTGGGTCATTCCTGGGCACGGTCTTGGGCTCTGGGCACTGATTTAGATGGAGGCAGAGGTAAAGCTTCTCTCTCCTGAGCTGCTGCAGCCAGGCTAAGCCCCTTATGCAATCCTTCGTCACAGCCATCTCCTCGGCTTGGCTTCCATTTGCAGCTTCAGGATTTAAGCAGCATCAGTTGTGCTGGGAAAGGAGTCCTGCCTGCAAAGCATAAATCAAATAAATGTCTGGAATGTTATTGAACATGAAAACCCACCGAGAAAAAAATGATTCATCACTGGAAAGGCTAAGGAGGATGAAATCTGATCAATGGCAGCACGGCCCCTGCAGGCAGATCACAGGGACAGGGAACAGGAGAGTAAGAAAAGGTTGGTTCTGACAGCCCCGTGGCACAGCCACGTGTGTCCGCAGGGTTTCACCTCCCTCCTTCCAACCTCAGGCTCTTCTCTAGCCCGAGTTAAAATTACCAGAGTGATGGAAACGGGGTAAGATTCCAAGTGTTTTCCTTTCCTGCACACAGCAGGTGGTTAATCCGGATCCAATGATACCACGTTGCTGGGGTGTGCCTGCAGTGGGGGGTTAATCCAGACCCAACGATGGCTTTTCCTGATAAAGGAAAAAACAATCCAAATTCCACTGCTGGTTCCCAGGCAGCTGTGAAGACAGGTGGGGGAGGGCTGGCTGAAAAAAAAAAATCAATGATTATCTAATTTGTAAATTACAACCACCCAGACACACACACGGGTGTGCGCTCACATGCAATCCGCCCCCCCCTTCCAACTCCTGTGCGGGAGATGAAAAGTTTTGGGTTGATTTCCTGGAGAAAAGGTTCAATGAGCCGAGAGAGATGAATTCTATTGGTGTATAAACACTCACAGTAAGCTGCAAAGGGACTCACACCCATGCCTCCCTGTGCATGAGAAGCCCTTGACAAAGAGATGTTATCAGCGTGCTCTGATTAGTCTGAATTACATGCAACTACCATTACATTGGAAGTGGGCATGTTTTTAACGACCAATTCGGTGATTAGGACAATCGCCCCCAAAAGTGGCAGCAGACTGGTTCTTCTTTCACAAGAAAATGCCAAATATGTGTGTGTGGGAAGAGGAGGGATCTATGTGATCATTTTATTGAACTGAATCATTTTCTTACTGGTATTACTTCCACTCGTGCCGTTTCCTGTGACTTTGAGAAGGGTTTGAAACCGCGGTGGAGAAACCGATTTCTTTTCTGTGCAGGCAGCAGAATTGTTGGTGTCTCCTCATCTTGGTGTAAACACTCAAGGTGTTTACATCAGCTCCTTCACCTCTGCGCAAAGCTGGAGATGGGGCTGTAGGGGGTGTTCAGCCTGGAGAAGAGAAGGCTCCAGGGAAACCTTCCAGCTCCTTCCAGTCCCTAAAGGGGCTCCACAAAAGCTGGGGAGGGACTCTTGATGAGGGAGGGGAGACACAGGATGAGTGAGGAGGGTTTCGCAGTGAAAGAGGGGAGATGGAGATCTGGGGAAGAACTTCTTGGCTGTGAGGGTGGTGAAAGCCTGGCCCAAGTTGCCCAGAGAAGCTGTGGCTGCCCCATCCCTGGAGGGGTTCAAGGCCAGGCTGGATGGGGCTTGGAGCAACCTGGGCTGGTGGGAGGTGTCCCTGCCCAGGGCAGGGGGGTTGGAATTGGATGATCTTGAAGGTCCCTTCNGGCCGCCATCCCCAGCTCGCCGCACGCCCGCCCAGGCACCACGGAAACGGTGAGTGGGGTTCCCCGTCGCCCCCCGCCCTCAAGCGGGCTGAGGGGAGCGGGGGAACGGGGGACTGAGGGGCGGCGGGGGCTTCTCCTCCCTGAGGGAGGGTCCCGAGATGGCCGACGGCGCGGGNGACACAGGATGAGTGAGGAGGGTTTCGCAGTGAAAGAGGGGAGATGGAGATCTGGGGAAGAACTTCTTGGCTGTGAGGGTGGTGAAAGCCTGGCCCAAGTTGCCCAGAGAAGCTGTGGCTGCCCCATCCCTGGAGGGGTTCAAGGCCAGGCTGGATGGGGCTTGGAGCAACCTGCTCTGGTGGGAGGTGTCCCTGCCCAGGGCAGGGGGGTTGGAATTGGATGATCTTGAAGGTCCCTTCCAACTCTGACCATTCTATGACTTTAACCCCTTCCCTCTGACTGGTCTGCGGCCTGGGCCGGACACTCCCCGCTGGGGCCCAGCGGGCTCTGAGGGCCTGACCCGCTTCCCGCCGCCCGCTAAACCCCTCAGCGCCGGGGCCGCCCGGAGCTCCGGGGGCGGTGGCGGGGAGGCACCACCCCGGGGCGGGCTGAGCCGAGCAGGGCCTGGCGCATGCTCCGCGGGCGGTCTCCGCTGCCACCGCCGCCCTGCCGCCGCCTTCGCTCTCGTACCCACCCGGTGGAACCGGGCCGGGCCCAGCCGAGCCGCCNGGTGAACTGAGTCCGGTTGTGCCGGCTGGTGGAAAGGGGTGAAAATACAAAAAAATAAAAGAAAGAAAAATGCTATTTGGGTGTTCCTGAGGGAGCTCAGGCCCACAGAGCTTACAGGAGTCTCTCGGTTGTCTTTATAAGTGGAGGTTTTGCAGCCTTGCGCTTCTCTGCTTGGAAAAAAATTGATGGGGTCCAGCTGTCAGTCTGGCATCGGGTCCTGGGTTGGGGATGGAGACGCATTTTGGATGTCTTTCAGCCCTACACCCCACATAGGTGCTCCTTCCTCTCCCCCGAGAGTGGTGACAGCCATCCAGGTCACCTCTTGGTGGGATCTCCCTCACCCAGGAGGACAAGAAGGGATGTCGAGCTGGCAGCCTGGTGGCTGGCAAGTTGTGCCCACCTTCCACCTTCTCCACCTTATATTTTTAAATATAATTCTGCTGTTTGTATGTGTGTGTGAAGATGATTCGATGCGGTTTGCGTGGTCCTGTTGAGTTGGGGTTTTCAAAATATGTATGGAAAGCTTATATATAAGGAGAACAAGGGTCTGAAGATCATCAGCCCCCTGGGTTGGTGGCAGGAAGACAACATGGTGGCAGTCGCAGGATGTGGCAGGAGGGGCTGGACCCAGCTGCCTGGTTAAAAAGGCATCCAGTTTGGTTAAAAAAGTGTCCAGTTTGGTTAAAAGGCATCTGGCAGGAGAACGGGGTGATGCTGGGGAAACCTGTGGCCAACAGGATGGATTAGGGATGCGGGAGGGTGTGTTTGGAGGCATGGAGACCTGGAGGGTAGAAAAACGCAGCGCAAGCAAGGTTTGTTGGTTGGTTATTTTTTTCTTCTGTGGTTGTTTTTTTTAAGGGAGGGGGAGATAATTCAAAGTTGTGTTGGTGTTTAAACTTAACTCCTGTTCTCCCCATTTGACTCCTGCTCGTGGAAGACTCCCTGCGATGTTATTCTTGAGCAGAACGTATGCACGGTTTGATTCGTGGCTGCTGAAGCTCGGTGTTTTTAAGTTCAGTTTTGCCCGTATATGGGGAGCGGTAGGCATTTCCTCCTGGCACTTGTTTTTAAAACACACAGGAAGTTGCACCTTGATCTGGGTTTGGGCTGGGTGACACCGAGACAGGTGCTTTGAAATACAGAGGAGCTGCTTCAAGACACACCGCTCGCCTCCGAGCAAGAAACACCTCGCATCGGGCTCTTGCTGTCGTTTGCAGCCTTAAAAGTTACAGATCGTGGGCCAGTTTTACAAGCATTTCTGTCAGTACATTTTTGGTGATTCTCTTCTCCTTAAATATCTTTCATACCTGACTATCTGCAAGCCCCAAAGCCCAGTGGAACAGAGAATACGCTGTGCTCGTACGNGCGGCCCAGCCGGCCCCTTCCCGGGCTCGGCGCGGAGGGAGGGAGGGCCCGGAACCGGCTCCCCGGCCCGGGGTGTGGGGGTACGGGACCTCGGGGCTCTCCTCAGGGGAGAGGGGATGGGGACAGAGCCCTCAGGGCGGCGACCGGGCTGGGAAGGGGGTTTGGGAGCTGCGTTTGGGGCGAGTTTGGGGGCCGTGGCGGGGAAGGCGGGTTTGTGAGAGGAGGAACTGTGGTGAACTGAGTCCGGTTGTGCCGGCTGGTGGAAAGGGGTGAAAATACNTCCAGTTTGGTTAAAAAAGTGTCCAGTTTGGTTAAAAAGGCATCTGGCAGGAGAACGGGGTGATGCTGGGGAAACCTGTGGCCAACAGGATGGATTAGGGATGCGGGAGGGTGTGTTTGGAGGCATGGAGACCTGGAGGGTAGAAAAACGCAGCGCAAGCAAGGTTTGTTGGTTGGTTATTTTTTTCTTCTGTGGTTGTTTTTTTTAAGGGAGGGGGAGATAATTCAAAGTTGTGTTGGTGTTTAAACTTAACTCCTGTTCTCCCCATTTGACTCCTGCTCGTGGAAGACTCCCTGCGATGTTATTCTTGAGCAGAACGTATGCACGGTTTGATTCGTGGCTGCTGAAGCTCGGTGTTTTTAAGTTCAGTTTTGCCCGTATATGGGGAGCGGTAGGCATTTCCTCCTGGCACTTGTTTTTAAAACACACAGGAAGTTGCACCTTGATCTGGGTTTGGGCTGGGTGACACCGAGACAGGTGCTTTGAAATACAGAGGAGCTGCTTCAAGACACACCGCTCGCCTCCGAGCAAGAAACACCTCGCATCGGGCTCTTGCTGTCGTTTGCAGCCTTAAAAGTTACAGATCGTGGGCCAGTTTTACAAGCATTTCTGTCAGTACATTTTTGGTGATTCTCTTCTCCTTAAATATCTTTCATACCTGACTATCTGCAAGCCCCAAAGCCCAGTGGAACAGAGAATACGCTGTGCTCGTACGCAACGAAACTGCAAGCGATTGACCTTTGGGAACAGCGAGGTGAAAAGCTTGTAAAAAGCCAGGGCGAGTGGGTTTAAATTTGCACAAGGATATAAACGCAGAACATGGAACAGCTTTTCGGTTTGCCAACTCCTGGGAGTTCTCTGCACTGCAGAAATCTTTCAGAATTATTTTCAAAGCGGCCTTTTTTGAGAGGTGGCTTCTGTAAATCTCGAACTGCTGTTTCTCTGTGTCCAAATTGACTTCTTTGTTCAATGAGTTTATAAAAAAAAAAAACAAGATGGGAAGCAAGATGTGGAGAGAATATCGAATAGAAAAGCTTTGGAAAGCAAACCTGTATCAATTGCAAAGCATAAAGCTGAAGTGTGCCTGAACAGTCACTGGAGAGACTCAGTAGGTGAATCAACATACCTTTTAACCTCAGGGTTTTTTTCTTATTCAAACAAAAAGTGCAATTTTAACTGACTTTAAATCTTTTGCCTTCCCTCTTGGTGAGCTGGAACCAATCCAGGCCTCTTGGTTGGAAGGATAGGTGATGCTAATTCAGTAAGTTTAGGTGGACGTTTCTGTAGTAGTTCAGCCTTGCGAATAAAAGGACTGAATTCGCAGAAACCAGCTTCCCTTTTTTCTTTTATTTACGTAGAGGGGAAAAATCTTTCCGTTTCTTGCAGTCAGCATCCTGACAGCAATGCCTGATTTCGTGGGTGGGAAGATTTCACCTCTTTCCTACCATGGACCTCCCCGTCCTCCCTTGGTTTGGAAGTGAAATACCTTTTTTTTTGCTGGCAGAACTGGCCCCAGGTATCTTGGCAGCTGCCCGCTGCCCATGGGACTTGGTATGAGGAAGAGAGGTTCAAAATACAGCAGAAACCCCAGTGAGGGGCCCTCGAATCTCTATGTTATGTTGGGCTTGAGTTGCATAAGAAGGAGCTGCTCTGTGTTTACATAAAGAGGAAGGTGCTTGAATTGTTTTGAGGGTTTAAAGCTTTTACGCGTAAAACCAAACCCTTAAGACTGGTTTGCATTTAGATGTGAAAAGGATCGTTATAAGAACCTGTGAACCAAAAAGCCTACTGAGAAGCTGCCTTTCGGATTGAAGACCACGTTGGGTCTTTGTTCCTGCCTCATCTTGTGTCTGACAGCAATTAAAAATGACAAACTGTTTTCTTCTGGTCGATAAACTGGCACTATTGAAGTTATTTTTTTGTAGCCTGTCCAACAGTTTGCAGTTTCTTAAAGATCATGCGTGATTCCTGTAAACACACTCAAGAGTTGCTTTAGATCTCCACAGCACTTAGAATGCAATTAGATTTCAGGTATTGGCAATGGAAAACACTTGCCAAATTGATAGAAAATGTCTTTTAAAGCCCACCATGTGATTCGGTCAATGCAGACTCAAGAGCCTGCCTTTTGCAAAGAAATGTTTTTCATGGAGTGATGCTGCTCGGTTTTGTTTGTGGAGTGAGACAAATGTGCTTGAACTTCATCAAAAAGGGAAGTGGATTCTCAAAAGGATGGCATTTTGGGGTGTTTGGCAGCTAAATTTTTGCTTCCATCTATTGCTCTAGTTTCTATACAATGTATGAAGTGACAGATGAGAGGGGATCGTTCTGCTCCATCGCTTGATGTCTTTAATAGCTCTTTAGGTGCTTCGTTCAGTATTTGTCCTCCCCATTCACCTGATCCTCCCAAAAAACTGAAACAATGCTGAAAAGTCCTAGGTTACTGGAAAAAGATGATGATGATGGTTCTCTTGGGCCAAATTAGTTGCAGTTTCTCCTGATTCAAATTGGAGAGGGGAAGTAAGGAAGTGAGATTTAGTGGTTTTGATTTCCTGGCCTGTTGAGGACAGGTGGATTTTTAAGGATCAAGTCCTGACGCCTTCTTCATGCTGAAAAACTTATGAAACTTCAGGCAGTTTTTGCTGGCTGGAATAATTCTCTTTTTTCCCCTGAACTGATTATATAAATGTAAAATAAGTTGCATAACTGATAGAAAAACTGAGCTACAGGAACTGGAAGAGCAATTTCTATTTGGAAGAGTATAGTCTGTATCTTCTAAATCGCATGTCATTACCTTTCACCATCCTCTGACACTATGGGTTGTTTGATAACAGACATGAATGTGATTCTCTGCATGTTCTGTGATCATACCTGGCCCATAAAAATAATCTGTTAGAATTATTTTTTCCCCTGCAGGACGTAAAAGGTAAAATAGAAAATAAGAACTGGAAGTTGATGGAAAAGCAGAGGATATGTGCATCATCCCAAGCTAAGGAGTGAGGTTGTGGTGAAAGCCTGGGAAAAATCAAATTGGAGTTTTTGTTTGAGGAGGAACCTACCTGTGGAGTTAAGATTCTGAGGAAGGGCAGTTATAGAAGAATAGAATAGTTCAGGTTGGCAGGGGCTTAAAGATCATCGGGTTCCAACCCCCCTGTCCTGGGCAAGGTCACCTCCCACCAGCCCAAGTTGCTCCAAGCCCCATCCAGCCTGGCCTTGAACCCCTCCAGGGATGGGGCAGCCACAGCTTCTCTGGGCAACTTGGGCCAGGCTTTCACCACCCNTTCTCTGGGCAACTTGACCAAGGCTTTCACCCCCCTCACAGCCAAGAAGTTCTTCCCCACATCTCAGCTCCATCTCCCCTCTTTCAGTGTCAAACCCTTCCCCCTCATCCTATGGCTCCCCTCCATCCAGAGTCCCTCCCCAGCTTTCCTGGAGCCCTTTGAGGGACTGGAAGGGGCTGGAAGGTCTCCCTGGAGCCTTGTCTTCTCCAGGCTGAACCCCCCAACTCTCTCAGCCAGCCCTCCCACCATCTCTGTGGCCTCCTCTGGCCCTGCTCTAACCAAAGACTAGGAAAATCGTTTGGTATTGGAGTAAGTGCCTTGATGTTGCTATTGATTCTGCTTTGTCAGCAGTTCTGATAGTAAACAAACCCTCTTCCAGAAATACCATGTCACTGTTCTGCTGTAGCTGTGGAGCTCTCAATGTAGCAGAAAGGGATGATTAGTAAAGAAAGAGCTTTTACAGGGTGACTGGCTTCAGAAAACTCATCCATTGTAAATGCATGTTTTGGACTTTTCCTTTGAAGCTGATAAGAAAGTGAATAAATTCAGTATTTAATGCTGTAGTCTCTGTCTTCTGAAGCATGTGGGGTTTACCATGAGTCAAGACTTCAGTTGCTTGCTTGTGTATGGGAAGAGGGAACAAAAAAGTTCACAAAGGGGTCAGTCTGCAGGTGGGTAAGTGTATAATGTAGGATTTGATGGGTTCAGAAGCCTTAGGATGTTTTCACTTCAGCAGTATCACTGGCTGGTGCCTGGCTTTGGCTAAAGAACCTGTCTGTTCTTTCAGCATCTTTTTCCTCTGCTCTCTGCTGGGGACGCTACAATTCCCTCACTGAAGCCTTAATGCCTGTTGAACACACAATCCAAGGGACAAGTGCTAATTGTACTTGCAGGAGAATACTCCTAAAGGAAAAATCACACATTCCTCAGGCTGTGGTACGTGATCTCCCTTATTTGCAGGGTGGATCTGAGAGGGGCACTGGCTGTCGAGGCACCTAGACCTGAATATAGTGCAAGTTTTTACCAGTTTTGGACACCAGGTGCTGTTTAAGCCATTCCTTGAGTGTTTTGTTAGCTGACATTTCCAGCTTTTCAAAGACTGAGCGGATTCTGGGTTGCTCATCAGGTGGCCCAGCTGGAATTTAGCAGGATATTGGAATATTTAATGTTATTAGCAATACTCTCAATTATTACCTTTCAATTTGGGGTTTATTCTTCTGTCAGAATAACTTTGTTGGTCTTCTGCTTCAGATCTTTAAAAACAAATTAATTTTACTGGCTGGAAGTTGAGATCCAGGTAATATTGCCTCGTGCTGTTTTGAAAAGGAAAAAAATTACTGTTCAGCTTGGGGTCACCTGTGTCAGGGGGAAGGACAGATCTAAGCCTTCTGCATTTTTAGGTAAGGAAAATGAAGCGGACCAGGCTGGATGTGAGACTTGGGCAGGGGAGTGAGGGAGGAGGGGAAACACTCGCAAGAAATTTGTTTGTGTGTGGACTCAGTTTTTCAGGAAATGAATTTGGCAGAGTGAACTTTTAAGGTCATTTTGAGACAGGAGCAGCACAAAGAGATACATTAAACAAAATAAACTTTAAAAGCTTTGGCACTTGTACAGTCTGAATAACTTCCTCTCGCTTGCCATCCATAAATACCTGTCTCAGTTCTCCTCTGGCTTTTACCAGGGGAAGTTTTTTATAATAAAACTGTGTTAGTTTGTAAGGCATTAGATGTTTAAAGGGGGAAAAAAACCAAAAGGAAGTTTAAAAGACAGATTAAGTGTTGTATTAGGTTCAGTCTTTAATATTTGAATCTGCATAGGTTGTGGGGTTTTTTGTCCCTAGGATGTCAAGCTCTCGCGTCACACACTCAAGCTGGTGGCCTCCTGCATGGAAGGAAAGCGTGGCCACCCTCAGTTCTGAGGTTTTTGGTGAGGAGCAGCTCTAAGGTGGCATTTGCAGTTCATTTTATAGGGTTTTCATGTATACTTGGTGTCTTTCGTGTTTACTGAAGATGCACAAGAAATAACCTTTCACTTCCTGGAGACTTCTGTATTTCACTTTTCCTCAAAGTATGGCAAAACAGACGCTAATAATTTTGAAATTGCCAGAGCCCATCTGTTTAGAGAGTTTAAAAGTTCAGAAGTAAACCAGATGTTAAATTAGTGAGACTGACCTCTGTCACCTTCCGTTATCTCCCCGTACAGCTCTGTAGCCTGGGCTGGAGCTCTCCCTTCTGCAGGAGTTACCCTTCCTCTCCTCCGAAAACAAAAGTTGGCTCTTTGCCTTTTTTGCTTTTTTCCTGCTGTTGATTTGTGTTGAGTTTGAATTAAACTATATTTTTTTATTATTTTTTTATTATTTGAATCTTCTGCCCTTCATTCTTGTTCTTAAATTGAAGGGAGGGGAAGGTGCATTGGACCACATTGTCAAAATAACAGCTGCAATGCCAGAAATCAGCACTTCCTGCCTCCACTGTTTCATAGAATCATAGAATAGTCAGAGTTGGAAGGGACCTTCAAGATCATCCAGTTCCAAGCCCCCTGCCATGGGCAGGGACACCTCTCCCTAGAGCAGGTTGCTCCAAGCCCCATCCAGCCTGGCCTTAAACACTTCCAGGGATGGGGCATCAACAACTCCCCTGGGCAACCCATTTTCTAATGGTAAAGCCTATTTGAGTGGTCTATGGGATGTGGTGGACACTGTGTTCTGAAATGGTGTTATAACCTTTTTCTTTTCTTTTTTTAATTTATTTTCTTAGAAACATCAGTGTCTGTCTTAGGCAGAGAATGGCTTAAATGTATTTTATTTGACTTTTATGTATTGATTTTTAGGAAGTTTTTTAATAGCTCTGTCCCCTAAAGACAGGAAATCATTCACCAGATTCTGAAAAGGGCTGTTAAAAAGGAGGGAGAAAAGGGATCTGTCTGATCCCCATTTTTTATGAGGGATCATAACTGTTCATTGCCAAGAAAGCTTCTAATTGTGCTCATTGCCCTCATGAAGGGATCACAGAGGTTGTGTTTATGATAGAGAACAAGCCCCCCTAGGTACAAGCTGTTAACAGGAGCACTGCCAGCTGAGATTGTCACCTGGAAGCCTTTGTCTTACCACCAGCATCACCTGGAAAAAATCACCTTGTGGTGTTTTATACCAGCACTTGTCTTAGGAGTAATTAATGGCTATGAACACCTTTTATTTTTGTGTAAGTGTGGAATTGATTAATACAGGAGAGCATGAGTTTGATTTCACTCTCAAAGCCACAAGTGGTAAGTGAAAGGACATACAGGGATAGCTGACTTAAAGAGCTTCATTTTTACAGAACAGCTATCTGCTGCCAAATTATATATTAAAAAAAAAAATGCAGAAAAAAAAGAGAGAAAGAGTCCTGTGGGTTTTACAGCCCTTTTGGCTTCCTGTACATGTGACTTGTAACACGGCCAAGTTCCATCTACATAAGCAAGGCACATCAGCAAACAGAGGGCTCACTTTGCTTAAAAGATTAAAAAAAAAAAAAGGCACCTTTTAAATCCTGAATACTCAGTATACACCAGCACAACCTGAAACCTCTAAAATCTAAGATAACCAGTCACGTTTGCTTGGCTATGGATTAACTGTTCATCTTTCATTGGTATGGACTGAAAGTTTACCTTGCAGTAAAAGTACGTGGTATCTCCAGGTCTAATCACACTGTGTTCCTATGAGTTGGCTGTCGAATGGAGTGAATAATTACACGTTTCTCTTAGCTTTGGGGGTGTGTGTGGAGGGAGGAGGGAAGTGGTGGGTATCAGCGAGGCCACGGCTTCACCTGGCCCATCACGGCAGAGCTCTCTCGAGCCACTTAGAATCATAGAATGGTCAGAGTTGGAAGGGACCTTCAAGATCATCAAGTTCCAACCCCCCTGCCATGGGCAGGGACACCTCTCCCTAGAGCAGGTTGCTCAAAGCCCTTCTTTTGTGACATGTCACCCTTCAGTTGAGCAACTAACGTGCTCTGATGGATACCTCTTCCAGCTCAGAACACTTCTCATCAGTTCCCTCTCCTGCTTTCCACAGGAGTTTGAACACTGTGTTGTCAAAATCCTGCCTGAGGAACCCCAATATGCTTTTAAGTGGAAGCAGTTTAGATTCTTTATGTGGCCCAGCATCCACAATACATGATATTTTTCTCTGGACCTGACTTGCAGCACAGCATAGACCTTTTGACGTGCTTTTGTGCGTCATGTAGCATGCTGAGAAGCACTTACAGAACCACCCTCTCACTCTGTGTACTTGGATAATTAATTTTGTGTGACGAGGGCAGGACCTGCTGACCTATATTTATAGATTTGTGGGACTCTGCCTCTCTAGGGAGAGAAATCTTCACCTCTGCTCTGCTGACACAACCTCTTTGCGTGCCTTGAGATGATTTCATGCTTTCTCCAATGAGCAAATTCCTCAGTCCATTATATCATTGTTACTTAACTGCTTGATAAAGCTTAATTAGCAGTTGATGTGAACTGCTGTGTTTGTGTACATAGATGCTGCTTGCTCCCGTTTGTCTCTGGAGTTCCGTGCAAGTTCAGTTTTGCCACAGACAAATCAGTGCGTATCAGTGGAGTTGAGTAATTACATAAAGAGCTTGATTTCTCCCAAGCTTTGTGGCGAGTTCAGCCTTTAAAACACAGCTGAGATGCAAACCACTGGCTCTTCCTGATAATTCTGCTGAAGCTGGCAAAGGCTTTTGTTAGAACTGCAGCTTTTTTTTTCTTTTGCATGTCCCTGGCTGGAAATAAGATTTACCAACATTTCAGCTCACATTGCTGGAGCAGTTTAGTTGGCAGCAGCTCTGCATTCAAGGCTAAGACAGCTTGCACGTACGAACACGACCGTTTGAGATCCACCATCCCCGAGGTGTTTGCTGCTCCCTTTCTGGTGGAAGGTTCTGCTGCCTTCCCCATGGACTCTTCTTGCCAGTAAAGTCTGGTAACTACCAGCAGAACAGTCACATCTTCAGCAGGCTCTGCTGCCTGTACAAAGCATGTACTTCTGCTCACAGCTAAAGTAGTTTTAAAAATGTTTTGGGATATGTCCTAATAACTGAATTACGAAAATCCTCTCAGATGCAGTTTAGAAGCTTTTAAAAGCAGTAGAGCTCAGCAGCTTTTCCAGATCATTTAAAGGTGTTTGATTTTTCAAAGCCTGTTTCTACTCAGTTTCAGAGGCAGGGTAAGTCCAGAGTGGTTTAATTAGCTGGCAAGACTGACATAATGATCCCAATCTTGTAAGCAAATCATAAAATCACTGAATGGTTAGAATTGGAAGGGACCATACAGATCACCCAGTGACACCCCATTCCCTGGACAGGGAGGGACACCTCCCACCACACCAGGTTGCTCCAAGCCCCATCCAGCCTGGCCTTGAACCCCTCCAGGGATGGGGCAGCCACAACTATTCTACTGGTTTTGGTGGGGAATCTCGTGGTGTACACTCATAATTTGCTAAGTCTCAACCAAAGGCTTAAGAAGAGGCTTAATATGGTAATAGAAGTTAATTTTTCAGGACTTGATTGAGAATCAAGCTTTTCTTAAGGGTAGGTGATATGGCATAGTTCTGTAGAGCAGCATGCAGATGGGCCAGTATAAAATGTGCTAAAATGGGGTTATTCCCTTTCCTCCATCTCTCTCAGTCTCACGAGCTCTAAAGTGCCTTCTAAAGGGATGGGAGGAGAAGGTACTTGATTGTGAATTTGAACTGAGAAGTCAAGTGATGTGGAGAAACCTGGTGTGATGAATGTTCTTCGGTAGAAAGCATTGTGCAATAAATTGATGATTTAGGAATACTCTTGAAGAGTTCCAGCTTGGATTTTGCATACAGATTTCCGTGTAGGGTTTTCTTTGTTTGCAGCCGAAGGACATCTCCCTGGTTTGATTTGCATTTGATGCTGTTCATTTCCATAAGCTGTGACCTTAAAAAATTACCTGGTGGGGTTTTTTGGGGTGAGTAATGTAAGGGGGAGGGTGGGGAAGAGGGGCTCAGGCCATTTAATTTTGCAATAATTCTGTGTTCTTTTCCATATTATGGTTTTATAGGATTAACCTTGTTCTAAGTCAAGGATTTGGGAAAAGAAAAATCATAGAATCATAGAATGGTTAGAGTTGGAAGGGACCTTCAAGATCATCCAGTTCCAACCCCCCTGCCATGGGCAGGGACACCTCTCCCTAGAGCAGGTTGCTCCAAGCCCCATCCAGCCTGGCCTTAAACACTTCCAGGGATGGGGCATCAACAACTTCCCTGGGCAACCTGTTCCAGTGCCTCACCACCCTCACAGCAAAGAACTTCTTCCTGATATCTCATCTAAATCTCCCCTCTAAAAATCATAATTTGACCCTGATTGGTTTTCTTTGAGGCAAAATATCACCTTATGTTTAGGAAAACTACTAACACTTTTGATTGTACACCAAGTATTTCTTTTATCTTTAACTGTCTGGAGCATCCTTCATGTGATACTTGAGTACTGTGAGGGTGGTCAAATGCTGGGCTGTCCAGAGGTGTCACAGAATTTCTACCTGGGGAGAGATGAACCAACCAGCTGGGGACATCACGGGGGCTCCAACCCTTGCAGCATCTCCATGGCTCTTCACTGGACCAGTTCCAACAGGGTCATGTCCCATCTCAAGAGGTCCTGTCCCACCTCAGCCATTCTGTGACATGGAAGTGATGGTTTATTAAAATTAACACCTCAATATGTCCATTTTTAATTTAGTTCTGTAGTTGAATTTATCGCCGGATTAAATTTGTGTGTTTTAGTTCCCTAAAAAAGCCAAAGATAATAACTGGTAAGGAATGGCTTGTTGTTGGAATATCTGCTTTGCTTATTCTGTTCCCATTCCCACATCTGTTTGTTCTCTTGTTACAGTAAACAGAAAAGAATCTACAAGATTTAAAAATGATGGCTTTGGCTTCTGTAATTCTCAATTCAGCTTTCATCATTCCCAGCTGACATGGCAGGGCGACTCTTTCAGAGGTTTTAGTCAAAATTCTTTTTCAAGAATCTCTGTGAAGTCTGTGATGATAACAGTTTAAATCCCCCTAAAAGAAGTCCTTTGTCCTCATTTTCAGTGACTTCTGATCACAATCCATTAGTGCTCAGAATTTCTCGAGGCTCCTAAAAAAAGCAGTATGGTATTTCTCTTGTGTTTAACACTTAACAAATCAAATCTTATATTATCATCAAATTAAAAAAAGAAGAATACAGAGCATTTTTTGTGACTCTTTCTTGACTCTCCAATATGTTTTTGCTTCCTTGCTGCGATTGATAAGGAGATCAGGGCATGTGGATTTCTCTCTTTGCTGATGTTTGGAATTGTCTTCTACTTGTGGTGATTTTGTGGAATGGACTTGCTTGAATTTAGGTAAATTTGCTCTTGAGAGTGTTTCCTGCATGTTTTGTTCCACTAGACTTTCAGATTTTCAAAAGAGACTAATATTTCAGTGAGCAGTGAAGAGGGGTGAGGGACAAAGGCTATGGGTTCTTGTTGGGAGTCAGTGGCTACCAAGGGTCGGCTTTCTGGTGGCTTGGTAAGGAAAGAAAAAAAAGAGAAATTTTGAGGTTCTCATAAATCAAAGTGTTAGGCATTTTTAAGAAACAATAAAATTGTGGATGAACCCTTTGGACTAGTGTTATTGAGAACCTCTTTTTCTGCTCAGGAGCCTGTGGTTTGAGAGGAGTGATGCAGAGGGGAACAGGTACAGGGTGAACGC
This sequence comes from Thinocorus orbignyianus, assembly GCA_013400375.1. Classification (NCBI taxonomy): domain Eukaryota; kingdom Metazoa; phylum Chordata; class Aves; order Ciconiiformes; family Thinocoridae; genus Thinocorus; species Thinocorus orbignyianus. The sequence goes on along the minus strand of VXBW01000785.1, from coordinate 358,793 downwards.
CCTTGTTCCATGTGGGTGAAAATCCTGTCAGAGCAGAAACTATTAAATATATCTCCAAAGGTGATCTCCCATCCTGAGGGCTGGCATAAAGCACGGTTTGGAGTGGAAAGGAGAAATTATAGGGAGTGCCAAAATCCCTTCATCCCTCCCAGATGTCTGCGAGGATGGAGTGCTGCTCTGGGATCTGTATGATCCTCGGGATGCTCGAGAAGTGGTGCCAGGAGCCTCCAGCATGATGTTGAGGGAGATCCAAAGGTGATGTTCGCTGGGTGGGTTGGTGGTGGCATTGGTCATGGTGATGCACAGATGTGGAAGTGACAAATCCCGTACTGCTGACTGCTTGAGTGTCAGTAGATTGACAGCACACTAGGGGGTTTTTTGAGTTTATTTCCCCTTAAGAATAAGGGAAATATTTTTGTTTAATTATTAGCATAGACAGGCAGCGTCTAGAACGGTGTAGAGAAGCGNGCTCCAGCCCTCCCAGCATCTTGGTGGCCTCCGCTGGACCTGTTCCACCAGGTCCATGTCCTCTCTATGTTGAGGACTCCAGAGCTGGACACAGGACTCCAGGTGGGGTCTCACAAGCACAGAGCAGAGGGGGAGAATCAAATAACCTTGCAGATGAAAAATAACCACTGCATATACACGAAAGTCACAGACATCAGCAGTAACTATGGCTTTACAGTTTCTGATGCAGTACCATTTCTGTGCATTTAGCCATTTGAGAAAGCAAACCAATTTTACTTTGTGACACAGAAGTAAAGAGCAAGGCAGAAATGTCGCTTGGTTACGGCCAGATTTCTAGACTCTAAGACTCAGGGAAAGATCTTGATTAGTTGTTTGGAAAACAGGGTATTTTCTCTCCGTGAAGTTCATATGATAATTCTCAGATTGCTTAAGAAAACTGCTGGAGGGCTGATACAGCCAAGTTACTGCAGGGATTACAGATGGGTTTTTTTTCTAACAAATACAATAAAATAAAATTGTAGAGATCACTTGAAACTAATTTCTGTGAGTTTTTGCTGAAGGCTGTGGTTAACCTGGCACTACAGAGATTGTAAGGTTAGGAATCAATATGGGTTTTTGACTTGCTCTTTAAACTCTGAAACTAGTCGAGCATTATGATTCCTTTAATGTGTTTATGCCTTTTGAGTCCGTTTCTCCCGGGATAACAGCCTTTTGGCAATTACAGTGATTTAGGGCAGTGGTTTGGAGTGAAGCTCCTCATCTTCCTAAAATCCACGGGGCTTCTATAAACACCGAGGAATGACTGATGTGATTTTTTTTGAAGGGGCTGACCAGTTTAAAACTGGGGGGATGTTTGTATGTTGGGATAAAGCGAGCAGCATAGTGAAACCTGAAAGAAGTTTTGGAGTTAAGATTCCTGCCTGCTGACTTGCAGTTAATCTCCTAAGTTGCTTTTAAGGACTGAAAAAAGGAAGTACTTTTATGGTTAAAGAGTATTTAGAGCTAAGGCTTAAGTAGCCATTTTAGAGAGCTGAGCTGAGGGACTGGGTCCTCAGCACGTGTGTGAACCATCCACCTTCTGGGTCTTATTTCTCATTATTTCATTCTTTTATATATATTTCCTTATTCTGCACAGAAGCACGTGTGCTTGAACAGACACTTCAGCTCCCTGAAGACTTTTTTCCCCTCGTTAATATTTGTAGAAAGGCTTGCCCACTGCAGTTAAATATTTCTTCCCCAGAATAGCTGCACTGTGGTATTTGCAAATTTTCTGGCTGCAAACCTGGAGCTAAGCATGAAATGCCCAGTTGCTTTTTAAAAAAGTCCCTTTTCTCTGTAGTTCTTAGTTTTGAAATCCAAGCTTTAGCATTGTAAAGCATCCAGTTTCATCCCAGTGTATAAAAGCAGGAGAGAGGTGTGATTTAAAGTTCCTCAGACTTTCCTCTCTCCTTCTCCTATTTTTTTTTTGTTTTGTTTATGTTTTTTTCTTTGTTTTTATTTTTTCTCTTCTGTTTTTCCTCATTTCCTGGCAATGGGGTTTCCCAGGAAGACCTTTGTGGTGGCCATTCCTTTTCAGTGCGTTCACTCTTCTGGGTTTTCTCATTCATAGAATTATGCACTTTTCCTATTCTCTCTTTAAGTTGAAGTCAGAGCCAAGTCTTTGTGACAGATAGAATCACAGAATGGTCAGAGTTGGAAGGGANCTTTTTTTTTTCCTGAGTTATGCTGAAAACATCCCCCAAACTAATCGTGGTATGCTTTTTCTGGCAAAGAAGAGCAGAAAGGGAGAATTTTTAAGGTTGGCTCAACGTAATACAGAGAGAAAGTTACCATGAATAATTAGCACAAAAGATACCTAATAAAGTAGTGCAAATGTAGTGCTTGTAGGACTTGGCTAAAATATCAAGTGTTTTTCGTAAGGATTTCAGGTTAGTGAGTTCTCCTCTTGTGTTTTCTTTCCATTTGATGTCCAAAGAAGCTTTAGAGTTGTTATTTTCCCAGTGAGAAGTGAAGATACAATAAAAACATGGTGCATGTATCTGCAGATTCACTATATGCTGTTGCTTCGCTGCCACCAGCCCCTCTCTCTTCTTCCCTTCATCATTTTTCACCTCTTTTAAGTCATGGGAGTCAAAATGAAGTTATTTGGGTCAGGGGATGTTATTGCAGCTTCTGCAAAGATTTTGGTATATGTGAGTAGTTCTGGAGGAGTACCTACATCTATAAAATGTTCCGGGTCACATTGCCACCTATAGTGTCTGTGTAGTATTAAACAGATTGTAATTGGCATCCTGATTAGCTTGATTAGCCTTGATTTCAGTTGGACATTGTGAAGGTTTTGTAATGGCTTTTCCGTTCTCTGATGTTTTGATCGTAAGTGTGCGGTTGAAGTATAAAAGTGACAAACTTAACTAGGTGGAAATTCCCTGTATGTAATGACTAGTTCCTGTAAACTCCAGTAAATAAGACTATGAATTGTTTTAGAGGGGTTTTTCTCTGATTTTTTTTTTGGGGGGTGGGTGGCTTGAAGACTTAATAGCAGAGGTACTGCATTCAGAAAGCCTTCTGTGGCTTTCCAGGAGTATGGAGTTGTTGGGGGGTGACTCCGTAGCTCAGTGTGGCTGCAGCTGGGGGAAAGAGAGGGTAAGAAAGTCTTTTCTGAAGCAAGATGCTCAACATTTACCTGTCAAGCTTTTGGAGAGTGATTTAAGCAAGAGAACTCCTTCGTTTCTAGTCCTTGTCAGTGTTGCCTTCTGGTCCTTTGTAGCGTCAGCCTGTGAATCACTTACTTAGAAATGATCATTGAATGTTGAAAGAATGTGTAGAAAATTCTTATGAAACTTTGGTGGTGAGTACTGACACACGTGATCCCTCCTCCCGGAGGTCCTGAGATGGGCCGTGGTGGTGTCCAGTGTGTAATGTCAGAGCTGTCAGAGCCAGCACTGGGAAAGCAGATACAGGAGGGGATACTCAGGGTGAGTCATACGTGTTTGAGTCAGTGCTGAAAGCAGTTGAAGAAGAGTGTCCTTGCCTGGCTATTTTTAATATTTGCTTACTCACATTTACTGTACTGAGCTCTTTACAGGAAAGGTAGTTAAAAGCTGTCGTGAGGTTTTTACAGCCACTTTTCATGACAACAACTCACTTTATTGATTTGGAGTGATGCCTTCAGTCCTGTCTATTCCAAGGTTTTTTTAAGTCTTAGCTGAATTCTTGTTCTGCCTGATGCTTCCAGAAGCACAGCAGTCACAGCACTGCATCTAGACCTGCACAGATAAATTGTCCTGGGGCTGGACCTTACAGCACATCAGCGGTGACAAGGGGTGGTGATGAGTAGTTTGGTAGTACCTAGAGGTGCTTTTTTGCCTTGCCAGGTGGGAGAGTGTTTCATGAGGGACATGATTTTCTCTATTAGAAAAATATTCCTTGGTTTTAGACACAGTGGAATGTACAAGTCACAGCTTCTCTGTTGTAAACCCTTGCTTGCTTGCAGTTTGTATAATTAAGGTAAAATAAGGTGCTGCCCTTGCCAAGGCACAAGCATGCTCAGCTTGTGGAGCTCTGATGGACAAGTAAGCTGTAGCTCTGACTCCCTTATGGTTNTGGGCAACCTGTTCCAGTGCCTCACCACCCTCACAGCAAAGAATTTCTTCCTAATATCTAATCTAAATCTCCCCTCTTCCAATTTAAAACCGCTATTCCTTAAATAATTTAACTTCACCCTCCCCTTAAATTCAGAAGGTTTGGTGTCTCGTGGTCTCTTAAACACAGAATACATTGTTAGTTCTGGTATCAAGTTCAGAAGGGGAAATACGAAACCCCAACTCTAGAGCACAGTTCCTGTTTTTCTGACTTGACAGTTTGAGCTGGGACTGTGTTGCTCTTAGTTTTTGTGAGTTTTAGAAGCAGGCAAATGTTGTTTGATAATTAAGCAAATGAGTCAGCCTGGGAATAATGTTTATCTTCTCTTTTTTTTTTCCTGAGTTATGCTGAAAACATCCCCCAAACTAATCGTGGTATGCTTTTTCTGGCAAAGAAGAGCAGAAAGGGAGAATTTTTAAGGTTGGCTCAACGTAATACAGAGAGAAAGTTACCATGAATAATTAGCACAAAAGATACCTAATGAAGTAGTGCAAATGTAGTGCTTGTAGGACTTGGCTAAAATATCAAGTGTTTTTCGTAAGGATTTCAGGTTAGTGAGTTCTCCTCTTGTGTTTTCTTTCCATTTGATGTCCAAAGAAGCTTTAGAGTTGTTATTTTCCCAGTGAGAAGTGAAGATACAATAAAAACATGGTGCATGTATCTGCAGATTCACTATATGCTGTTGCTTCGCTGCCACCAGCCCCTCTCTCTTCTTCCCTTCATCATTTTTCACCTCTTTTAAGTCATGGGAGTCAAAATGAAGTTATTTGGGTCAGGGGATGTTATTGCAGCTTCTGCAAAGATTTTGGTATATGTGAGTAGTTCTGGAGGAGTACCTACATCTATAAAATGTTCCGGGTCACATTGCCACCTATAGTGTCTGTGTAGTATTAAACAGATTGTAATTGGCATCCTGATTAGCTTGATTAGCCTTGATTTCAGTTGGACATTGTGAAGGTTTTGTAATGGCTTTTCCGTTCTCTGATGTTTTGATCGTAAGTGTGCGGTTGAAGTATAAAAGTGACAAACTTAACTAGGTGGAAATTCCCTGTATGTAATGACTAGTTCCTGTAAACTCTAGTAAATAAGACTATGAATTGTTTTAGAGGGGTTTTTCTGTGATTTTTTTTTTTTTGGAGGGGGCTGGGAGGGTGGCTTGAAGATGGAATGTCAGAGGTGCTGCATTCAGAAAGCCTTGTCTGCAGAATGTGTGGATTTCCAGGAGTATGGAGTTGTTGGGGGGTGACTCCGTAGCTCAGTGTGGCTGCAGCTGGGGGAAAGAGAGGGTAAGAAAGTCTTTTCTGAAGCAAGATGCTCAACATTTACCTGTCAAGCTTTTGGAGAGTGATTTAAGCAAGAGAACTCCTTCGTTTCTAGTCCTTGTCAGTGTTGCCTTCTGGTCCTTTGTAGAGTCAGCCTGTGAATCACTTACTTAGAAATGATCATTGAATGTTGAAAGAATGTGTAGAAAATTCTTATGAAACTTTGGTGGTGAGTACTGACACACGTGATCCCTCCTCCCGGAGGTCCTGAGATGGGCCGTGGTGGTGTCCAGTGTGTAATGTCAGAGCTGTCAGAGCCAGCACTGGGAAAGCAGATACAGGAGGAGATACTCAGGGTGAGTCATACGTGTTTGAGTCAGTGCTGAAAGCAGTTGAAGAAGAGTGTCCTTGCCTGGCTATTTTTAATATTTGCTTACTCACATTTACTGTACTGAGCTCTTTACAGGAAAGGTAGTTAAAAGCTGTCGTGAGGTTTTTACAGCCACTTTTCATGACAACAACTCACTTTATTGATTTGGAGTGATGCCTTCAGTCCTGTCTATTCCAAGGTTTTTTTAAGTCTTAGCTGAATTCTTGTTCTGCCTGATGCTTCCAGAAGCACAGCAGTCACAGCACTGCATCTAGACCTGCACAGATAAATTGTCCTGGGGCTGGGCCTTACAGCACATCAGCGGTGACAAGGGGTGGTGATGAGTAGTTTGGTAGTACCTAGAGGTGCTTTTTTGCCTTGCCAGGTGGGAGAGTGTTTCATGAGGGACATGATTTTCTCTATTAGAAAAATATTCCTTGGTTTTAGACACAGTGGAATGTACAAGTCACAGCTTCTCTGTTGTAAACCCTTGCTTGCTTGCAGTTTGTATAATTAAGGTAAAATAAGGTGCTGCCCTTGCCAAGGCACAAGCATGCTCAGCTTGTGGAGCTCTGATGGACAAGTAAGCTGTAGCTCTGACTCCCTTATGGTTACAGGTATTCTCTTCACAGATGTTGACAGCTGGATTGGCAGGAGGAAGAAGTTGAGGAGGTTGCTTGGGGTGCACATACGTGTCACGGAGCTCGGTGGTGGCTTCCTGTTTACTGCCGCTGAGTGAGGATTTGGGCTCGGGCCAGAGAAGGTGTCAGAGCGTGGCTGATGGATTTGCTGCCACATAGGTCTGTCCCTGCCTCCTCCACCCTCCCCGTGGCATGGAAAGGTGTTGCAGAAATGGCTGTAGCCGTGGGTTGGGTTGTTTGCTGCGGAGCAGCAGCAGAATCAATATGCTGGCTGGAAATAGCTTTATTGCTGCTGAATAATTTCCCGGTGCGCAACCAAGTTCCTTGGGCTTTGTGTTGGTGCTGGAGTTGGGGAGGGAGGTGGAGGTCGGGGATCTTCAGGGCAGAGGCTTTTTGGTTGAGTGTGGATGAACTGGACCTGCTGGAGCTACTGAAGCCAAGACAACTTTTTGTTATCAGCCTCCTGGGAAGAAAGGCTGACCCGTGGCATGTGCAGCTAATAATCTTGGGTCTCATCAGTGAAGGGGGAGCAAAGCAAGACCTGTTGATCTCTTGGTGTTGAGTCTCAGCAGCAGGGTAATGGTCCTCATCCAAAGCTGCTGTGGTGAGAGGCACCACAAGAGAGGGAGGCAGAACTGCAGCTAATCAAGGTCTGCCACTCTGTGCTTCTACAGAACTGAAATAAAATTATACCTGGACTGAAAAGTGAATTGGTCATAAACTTTTATGAAACTGCTCTTGGCCAAAACTGGAAATTGAGAAACAGTGAGCTCCTGCGAATTTTCTTTATCTGAAGACACTACTGGGAATGCAGATAGACTCCTGAAAATGTAAAAGTTTACATTCCTCTTGGGATTTCTGACTTAGAGCTGTGCTTTGAAGAGTGCCGCTCAGTGTTCTGGGATATGGACTCCACATTACTCAGACTTTTCTTTTCCAGCTTTCATACATTGTGTAGGACTCATGGGAGGACGATTTTGTCGTTAAAGGGAAGACCACCAAGTTACAGGGCAGCAGCTGCAGAAACAGGACAAGCAAATGTTTCCTAAAAAGAGAAGCATGAACTGATTCAGCCCTACCAGACTTTTGTAGGAGGCTTAAATGGGATTGGTGAACTGGAAGAGGTGTAGGACTTTCTAGGCAGAAAAGCACTTTGACTACCACGTTGAAATTGTTGTATGGGATGAGATCCTGTGCTTTGCCAAATTCTCAGCGTTGTAGAGTGTGAGTATGGATGAGTGTAAAGGCCACCTTTAGTCATTCTGGCAGCAGACCATCAGAGACGGGATGGTTGTGCAGTCTGAGGAGCAAAGTCAAATCCATAACCCAAAAAGGATTCCCTGAGCAAAGAAAACCCAAGTCCCACTCCTCACTGTTGTACCCTAAAGCCACTGACATATCTTACCACCTTTGAACCGGTTGGCACAACTCTCAGAGGTAAACATGTAAAATTTACTCCTGTTTAGCTGGTGAGTTAAAAATAACGTATATATTTGTCCAAGAGAATGAATGAATGGAGTGTAAATATTTAGTTTGCTCCACAGGGCGATACTGGGATATAGCTCCTAGTTGACAGAAGACACACGCCAGCAATTGTCTTGATTTCAACATGTATACCACGTCACACTGTAGCATTGTTGGAGAGGGGAAATTCAGTAGAGAAATTGCTGAAAATAATTGTTAGAACTTCAGTTGGTTGAAAAAAATCCATAATTACTGCTATGGTGTCTTGAAATACCGTTGTGTTTTGCTGAGATTATGGGTTCAGGTATGTGCAAGCTGGGGAGATGCTTCTGTCTGTGTTAATAGGTGGTGGTGGAGGAGTGGACTTGATTTACAGGTTCCTTCTCAGCCCTGTGTTCCTGCAGAACGAGCTGCTTCTGGCAAAGTCTGCCTGTACTTAAACACTAAATTGTCAGTTACTTGAGTTGTCTCAGAAGATAAAAACTGATACTAGAATATCAGGGTGTTCCTCTATTTCAAGCAAAAAACCAACTGCTAGAGCTGGAAGCCTGGCCTTCATGACACCCCAGCCCTATAGGAAAAGTCCTATAGGAGAATTGGGATGAAACCCTGGAGAATATGTGCTGTCTTGATGCCCAGAAGGCAGCTGAGATGTGACTGACACCATGTTTGCATTGAAAGGAGCAGTAGTTGTTGACTCTACGTGTGTGTGCACAGAAGTGAAAAACCAGCAAGAACCATTTGTTGGGTTGGATGCAGGAGGCCAAAAGCTATTTGAGGAGGAGCATCTGACCCTGTACTTGGATGTTCACAGCGGTTCAGACTCTGCTTTTTGGTCACCAAAGGAAGGCACAAGGATCCTTGTGATTTGGCAGAGCTCAAGTTGTCTACTTGGACAACTTTCTAAATAGCTTCATTGGACTTTTACTGATTGTCTTGCTTTGTTTCAAGCAGCTTCTGCCAATTTACTTGTATTTGATGGTTTTTAGGAAGAAGAACCTGCAGCTGTGAAAAATGATGATGTTTTTTCCAGTCTTTGTTGCAGTTGGGATCAGAGAAAAAGGATTTAGAGTGAGAACTGTACCATGTCATTTATTTATCACCTTCACAGGTGATACTTCAGGCTTACCTCCTCTTTTTAGGTAAGATGGGCGATGTAAGGATTCATTAAAGCCCGAGGGTATAAAAGTAACTGCAAACAAACTGAAGTATATCCTGGAGGAGAGTCCTCTCATCCAGCTTTTGAATCTCCAGTGTAAAGAGACAAGCTTAGATACAGATGTCTGAGATCCCTTCTCAGTCCAAGGAAAGACTTGGAAACTTCATCTGATCTACTTCAGGTTTCTGTTTCAGAGTGAGAGGAAACACATCTTGGACTTAATTGTCCAGATTGTCTTTGAGAGGAATGTAACATGTCTACTCAAAGGAAGATGGATGTCTGTGTTCAGCCAGGTATCTGGGAAACTGGGCAACGTGCAAGTATTGCCAGGGTCTCCTCTCATCTCTGTCTGGGAAACCTGTTTTGAACAGAGCTTCTTTCTTAACAAACCATTGACCTGAGGCCAGGGTGAGTTAAGGTCAGAGCAAACTCATTTTTCAGCTGTTACTGCTCATGTGTGGGAGAAGAGATATAAATGTCCTTGGCTTTTTAGGCAGAGACTAAAAACCACAAGTTTCAAGTTTTATCACTGATCCTTTTTCTTGTGGACACACCTGGCTGGCCTTTAGGATGTGTGAAACGAAGCATGAGAAGAAGACCTTTGTGGTAAGAAGTCCTTGGTGGTAGGGCTGCAGCGTGGAGCGCAGCAGTCCTTGTGGAAGAGCTAACCCGCTGCCTGCCCTGAGAAGCTCTGGCCTTGGTGAAATCACAGAATGCTACGGGGTTGGAAGAGACCTCTGGAGATCATCTAGTCCAACCCCCTGCCAAAGCAGGTCCACCCAGAGCAGGTTGCAGAGGAAATTTTCCAGGTGGGTTATGAATGTCTCCACCACCTCTCTGGGCAGCCTCTTCCAGGGCTCTGCCACCCTCAAAAGACAGAAGTTCCTCCTCATGTTGAGATGGAACTTATGTCCAATTTTGGGCCCATTTCTTCTTGCCCTCTCACTGGGCACCACTGAAAAAAGCCTGGCCCCATCCTCCTGACACCCACTCTTGAAGTATTTCTGGGTGTTGATCAGATCCCCCCTCAGCCTTCTCTTCTCCAGACTGAAAAGCCCCAAGTCCCTCAGCCTTTCCTCAGCACAGAGATGCTCCAGGCCCCTCATCATCTTTGTGTCCCTCTGTTGTACCCCTCCAGCAGTTCTCTGTCCTTCCTGGACTCGGGGGGTCCAGAATTGGATGCAGTACTCCAGATGAGGCCTCCCCAGGGCAGAGCAGAGGGGCAGGATGACCTCCCTCCACCTGCTGGCCACACTCTTCCTGATGACCCTGGGATGCCATTGGCCTTCTTGGCCACAAGGGCCCATTGCTGGCTCTTGGGCATCCTGTTGTCCACCAGGACTCCCAGGTGGTGTTCCTCAGAGCTGCTCTCCAGCAGGCCAGCCCCCAGCCTGTGCTGTTGCGGGGGGTTATTCCTCCCCAGGTGCAGTACCCTACACTTGCCCTTGTTGAAGTTCATCAGGTTTCTCTCTGCCTCAAAGGATGGGGAGAGCAGAAGATAAGCCAGAAATAAAATCCCTAAAATGGACTGAATGGACTTAGAAGGGGGACTTTGGTGTGTCTCATTTTGCTTCAAACGAGCCAATTGACTAGTTGTGGTTCCTTCCTCTGACTAATAGGTGTAAATGTGTTTACAGCTCAACCATTAATACAGGTGTACTCTGGTGATTAGTCAATAGTAAAAAGTAATTGCTATGTGTGTTTAACCCACCAGATGGACAATAAAGAACTTTATTTCCCACTCTTATTAAAAATTGTGTCTCAGTGGCAGTAAATCTTTCTCATCTCCATTATACACATTCTTTGGAAAATACACCCAGGTTTGAGCATGCCAGTGAATACCTTCTGTGCTGTTGGGGCACCGTTGCTTAAATTAAAAGTTATAAAATGTAATTAGCTTCAAATAGCAATGTCAGAGCTTGACTTCTGTTTTCCTTTCTGGGGATTGATCTTCCTTCTGGTCTCTGTCATGCTGGTGGGAGCCGGTGAGAAATACCATTGAATTATATTTAATGTGTTTAATGGATCTGTGCAGTTAAGAGAGCAATCATCAGGACGTCGGCACGGGGCTGCCTTGGTCCCTGCTGCCATCTCCTGAAGGTCTGTCCCTGGTGCAACTCCTTGAGATTTCCCTTGAGCCAAAGAGCAACCAACCAAAGGGTGGATAACTGTGCCAAACAGGCTTCATCCCTTTGTTTCCACGTGCACCGATAACAAAATACAGCGTTTGCAAAATGACATTAGGACTCATTAGCTAAAGTGACAGGGACTCTCCGCAGAGACTGTTCTGCTCAGGAGTCTACCCACTTCCACATATACTGACTTCTACAGCCAGCTTTTGCTTCTCAGAAGAGGTCTAAAAGCAAATAATAAATTTGTCCAGGTTGGGAGATACCTTCCAGATCGTTGAGTCCAACTATCAACCCGACACTGACAAGACCCACCTCTAACCCATGTCCCTCAGCACCACATCTGCCTGGCTTTGAAATATCTCCAGGGATGGTGACTCCGCCGTGTCCCTGGGCAGCCTCTTCCAAGGCTTAATAACCCTTTCAGTATAAAATTTTTTCCTAATATGCAAGCTAAATCTCCCCTGATACAACTTGAGACCGTTTCCTTTTGTCCTATCGCCTGTTCCTTGGGAGAAACGCACCACTTGAACTGCTTTGTGGTCCTCACAGTTTGGTGAGCAGATCCTCTGTGAGTGTGCAGCTCTCTTGTCCCAGCGTATGGGTCCTGTCCCCAGGCATCACTTGTGGAGGCAGAGGTGGGACTGTCAGAGTCTTGTCCTTTGGGCTAGGTGATTTTCAATGTGAAGAGCTAAGATAGTTGCTCTCCTCCAGCTTTTTGGAACACTTTTTCAATACACAATGAACAGATGTAGTTTGATAGCTTTCCATGGGAACTTTTTGGGTTGCAAAGGTCCATGTTACTCACTTCCCATTGAATGCATCTTTTGTGCACATTTGTGGCTAAATCTAGATATTTTATTTTATTTTTTAGCCATACTGTTTATTGGAAGAATGAAGCCCAATGTCTGAGAAAGCAAAAGCTTCTTCAAAATACAGTAGTTAATAGCCATAGTAAGATAAGGTTGAAATTTAGGGAAGATTTATATTAGATATTAGGAAAAAATTCTTTGCTGTGAGGGTGGTGAGGCACTGGAACAGGTTGCCCAGAGAAGCTGTGGCTGCCCCATCCCTGGAGGGGTTCAAGGCCAGGCTGGATGGGGCTTGGAGCAACCTGGGCTGGTGGGAGGGGTCCCTGCCCAGGGCAGGGGGTGGTCTGGAAGGTCTTGAAGGTCCCTTCCACCCCAAGCCATTCTATGATTTTATGAAATGTTACTTTGACTAACTCTCCTTTATTAGTTTCCCAGCAAATAGGTTTCAGTTGAAGGTCAGCATATTTGATTTTCAAAGCTGTGGGTGGCATTGGCGGAGCTACTGTAGAGCTCGTTTCTTTCTGTAAATTGGTCTCAGATGGCTGTGGCTTTCCATGGCAACACTTGCTAACTCTTTTGCAAGAGAACATCTGCGTATAAATTATCTCACAAAGAACAGAAATGGTCTGGTGATATGAAGGAACAGTTTTCCCATACGTTCAGAGGTATTGGTGGCTCACTTCTGGGTTGCTTTGGTGGCTTCCACAGCGTGTGACATTGGGATGAGCTGGAGACACTCTGCTTAGGGTCATGGAGAGGAGAGCTCCTGTCCGTCTTCAAATGCAGGTGGTGCTTTGTACGATGGAACAGAAATCATAATGCAGCTTGTATCTGGCAGAGGTCGAGGTAACACTGCTTTTTGGACCAGCATTTCTCTAACTTTGTAGATCTGGAAGCACAATTAGGAGTTGAGCTTTTTTTCTCAGGGTATTAGGACTTCATGCTGTGGAGAAGGACCAGCTGGAGTCCCCTGGGGTCCTCCTCAGTGAAGGAACGCCGTTTGAGTGCTTGAATATCTGCCATATTCTTAATGTAGATGCTGGGAAAAAGGAGAGGGAGAGAAAAGCTGAAGCTAAACTCTGTTTCTTCTTGCTGAGTTTTGCTGGGCTGGGTGGTGGGATTTCCAGGAGTTAGGTTCTGCCTGAAGGACAGAGGTGTAGGAACCTCAACATACTGTTCCTTAGCACTGACTATAAACGTTGGGCTTACCACTCTGAGAACAAACAGTTTTCTGCACAACATGTGGTTAATTTCAGAGAGTTGGAAGAGGCTTAGTTAAGAAGTAAAATTACTGAACCAAAAGTTGGTTCTGTTTTACCTCAAACCAGGATGTAGCTGTTATGTCAAGCTGGGCCTCAAAAGTTTTTGGCTGAATTGGGACCCCTGCCAGTAAGACCAGAGGTGATCTGTGCTCAGATCTGAAATCCCATTGGAATTTCTCTTGTTGCTTCATTTCTGCTCTCTTTGATGGCGTGTGGTGGCCTTTACAGATGTTTCTACACTGTGACTTACAGGACCACGCAGATACAGTTCTCTGTAGCTTCTCCCCCTCTACTCTGCGCTTGTGAGACCCCACCTGGAGCACTGTGTCCAG
>VXBW01000785.1:267311-337590 GCA_013400375.1 Thinocorus orbignyianus | reverse complement strand
AGGTCTCCCCGGAGCCTTCTCTTCCCCAGGCTGAACAGTCCCAGCTCTCTCAGCCTGTCCTCACAGCAGAGCTGCTCCATCCCTCTGAGCATCTTGTTGGCCCTGTGCTGGACCCGTCCCACCAAGTCCATGTCCTTTCTGTGTTGAGGACTCCAGAGCTGTATGTTGATCACATCCAGAGGAACTGGATGTGAGTTCTGGCGATGGTGTGTGCGTGCTTTTGTCACTGTGCCTGTGTGCACCCAAAATCACTGTAGTTTCATGGTTGTAACCATGGTTACAACCCTCTGCTGGTGGTGCAACGGGCTGGGGGTCTGCTCACCCTGCCAGCAGGCTGAGTGATTCTGCAATGAAATAGAGACTTTTAAGAAGGTGGCAGGTATGTGTGTGTGCAGCACTCAGGGTTTTAAACAAGCAGAAAACCCCTTTTCTTTGAGGACCATTCCAAATGCGTCAGCTTTTGAGGAGTATCTCGAGAAGAACCGTCCTACTTTCCCCTGTATTTTCCAGCCTGCATTGCTGAAGAGTGTTTCCACCATGAGAAACAGAAATTGGGTGGAGAGAAAATGGGCTCTAAAAAAAGCCAACGCTCTCCTGTCAGTCAGGGCACTGCCTGTAGAGACGGAGAGCATCCCTGTGGTCCTGCCTCTGTCCCCTGGAGTCACCCAGGATGGTGAAACATTCCCTTCCCCAAGGATGAGTTCAGCTTTGAGAGATGCTGCAGAGGATGAGCAGGAGAATGCAGGGATTCAGCTGGTATTTAAGGGAACCATTCCCTTCACCAAGGATGGGTTCAGCTTTGAGAGATGCTGCAGAGGATGAGCAGGAGAATGCAGGGATACAGCTGGTATTTAAGGGAAGCATTCCCTTCACCAAGGATGGGTTCAGCTTTGAGAGATGCTGCAGAGGATGAGCAGGAGAATGCAGGGATTCAGCTGGTATTTAAGGGAACCATTCCCAAGGGAGGGAGGTGATCTGCAGAAGGTACACAAAACTCAGCGGTCCACCGAGGCTCTGAACCCTTTGAAGTGGCAAAGGATAAAAATCCCCTTCAAGCTCCTGAGATGAAGCAGGAGGGGTGTGTGATGTGATGGTTAAGGTCACAAGAGACCCAAGGCAGTGACTTGGAGGAGCTGTGAGTCACCAACACCGGGGTGACCCTGGCAGCGGGGACCATCCTGTGGCCGCCTGTACATGTCTGCAGGAGCGAGGGACTGCTGTCACCCTCTCCTGGCTGTCACCCCATGCTGTGACCTGTACGTACAACAATATTACTGGTGAGAGATGCTACTAAAACCGAGCAGGAGTTTGTCTTTTTCACTGGAGACTTTTGGAAGATGAAGATGCATTTTTAAAAAGGTGAATTTCTGACACCGAGCATGGGAATATCTGGAAAACTCCTTGGCAGATCGTTAAGTTAGAGCTTGGATGTTGGTTTGTTTGCTTCATCCCCCAGAAGCTGATTGTAAATGAAGCAGCACTTCAAGTTCTTTTTCTACTCTGAGAATTGCCACTGTGATTAGAAAAGAGAATACGAGCTATTAAGCAAAACCAAAGATCTCTGTGTTGAAAAGCAACAATTTCGATTTATGAATCTGCCAGAAGGCAACAGTTTTCTATTTCTCTTCACATTTTAAAACGTCTGGACAATCTTTTTAATATTATACCCTCGCAGACATTAAAGTATATTGAGTTTCAGTGAAAAGATACGTTGTTTAAAAGGGAGTGTTTTCAATTAGATTAGAGCTAATATCTTTAACCTTTTGCATTTAAATTTTCTGGTGCTGTGCAGAAATAATTACTGGCTTGTCTGCATGTTCCAGTAATCATGCTCAATTACTTTTCCCCCACAATATTGCTGAGAGATTGTGTCTGGAAACTCGGATTTAGCATTAAAGTGGCGCGGATGGCAGGAACATGCAATTTAATTGTAGGTACATGCTGTGCTCTTAAAAGCTATTTTTTTTTTTCTGTGATAGCATAATGTTTGCTGGGCACTTTCCAAGCAGAAGGGAAGCCTGTGTGGCAGTGTCAGGCTTTCTCCAGACTGAGCCTAAGGCTTCTAAAGCAATATTCAGTGAGGTATCAGATCTGCAGCAAACCCAAGACACATAGCGTTTGTTTTGGCAGAGAAAGGGGAGAAGAGAAAAAGGGAGGGGTGGAGAATACACATTTTTACACTTGGATGAGTGATGGGCGATGTTTACCAAACCAGCAGAACTGTCACATTTAGTTTGGATATTTTTTGTCACGTTTAGTTTATTGTCACACTTAGTGACTCTCCCAGGAAACCAAACTGGGATGGTTTCCTCTTGAGAGCCTGGAGCTGTGGCTGGCACACAGCGATGTGGGACCACTGCCAGAGCACAGGAGTCTCTTGGGAGATGCAGAACAGTCTCTCACATCCTTCTTCTCTTCAAGAAGTCCAGATTCCTTCCCCATCTGGCTCATTCCTTTGCCAGTTCCTTCCAAAAGGTGGAAAGGAACATGCAGTCATACCTTCCAAGCATCCAGCTCTTTCGCTTGATGCTCCATGCTCTACCATTAGGAACAGGGATTAAGGAGACTTCTTACCAGCGACCATTCTTTCCCATTCTGCTGCTTAAGTTTTCATGGAGAATCTTGTTGATTTTACAGCCCTGGCATCAGACAGTACTTCAAATAGAGGTGCTGTCACACCTGCCATTAAAAAAAAAGATGGTATTGATATATTCCAGGTTTGCTTTAGGTGATAAGGATAACCTGTAACTTCAGGCGTGAGACTTGCAAAGCAGCTCCAGAATACTGAGGTGGTTTGTGGTGTTAGATGAGGCTTGGAAAAAAGAAAAAGTAGGCTTTTGGAAGGTGCCCCTTCTCCTTGAAGGCACTGAAGTCATGGACTGTATTCCTTGTGCATACAGTTCTTCTGGGAGAAATATGACCCTTGCTGTGGTACCCCTTGAGAAGCTTCTTTATTCTCTGCTGCCCGCTCAAGGCTTTGATGGAGCAAAGGAGAATAAAACAAATTTTTAAAAACTTGATAATCTGGAAAGGGAAGAAATGAGACTAGGGAAGGATTTGAATTAGCAAAAATGTGAAGAATTAAATTACATGAAAGAGGTAAAGCAAAGAGAAGATGCTCCTTCGGTGTCTCAGCTAAGGGTTGCAGTGACTGTGACACCAAGCTGAAGGTTGATGCTCTGAAAATATGAAAAAAAACAATGAATAACCAAGGCTTTTACCCTGTTTATTTGTCTGTGTCTCAGTCAGATCACCCAAAGAGTCAAAAGAAATCAGTAGACCTACACAGACCTCTGGATGCTTGCTCTGACTGTCTGTGGTTGAGACTAGATCCGGATCTCAGTTACATTAATGGAAAGATTCCCTCAGATTGCATTTTGTCAGCCTCACCGTATATTTTGTGTCTCAAAGTGTACAAAGCCATTCCTGACAAATTTAATACTTATTTTTTTTTCTCAGCTGGAGTCAAGTTGCTCTTGGAGAGCGTGAAGATAATCCGTTTCAGCTGCGTAGAGGATCAGACAGGCACATAAATGCAGGTACGTCAGCTTTTGAGGTTTGGTTTGGTTTGGTTTTCGGTGGGAGGATTAAATTTGTAAACTGTAGATCTGGTGGTTTGGGCTTTTGTTCTTAACTGAGCTAAAGCTTAGTAAAACATGGAACGCAGGCCCCCTAATACCTGGAGTGTGTGTTCATCTAATTCCTTCCAGCTCTTTCTATTTAAGCACTGGGTATAAAACACAACAAGCATTTGCTTTCGAGTCAGAGCTGTCTTGTATCTAAAGGCAGCCTAAAAGCTGTTGCATTAAACCTATTTAGCACAACCTTTTCCTTCTGGAAACAGAGAGAAGTAATAAAAAAAAATAATTCTCCAATAAAGCTCATTTCACTGTGACATGTTAAGTATCAGGAGTTTTAAAAACAAAGGGTGTGAGGGCAGGAAACTGTCAGGAATATTTAGCTGTTAAGGAGATGGTAAAAATAGAAGCTAACCTTTTTTTTTTTTAAAAAAAAAGGAAATATAAATGGTACTGTTTATATTATCTAGCCTCAAGTATTGTTTTTCAGCTAGTTAGGTGCTTAAGGATGGGAAAGTTATTCCTGCTTTACAGTAAGAAGAGAAACCTTCTGGAATAGTTGTGGAACCACCAGAACGGAAGGGAATGATTTGGAACAGAGGTACCAGAAACACAATAATCATCACTGTTTCTTTTTTTTTTTCCCACTTTTCCTCTTACCTGTGAAAAGTACTGGCTTTGAATAATCACGTTTCCAATGGGAAGTCTTGGAGAAATGGTGTGCAGAGCCCATCATAGTATGCAGTAACCTCATTAAGCAATGGATTTGTGTTCTGACAAGTACTCAAACTCTTCTTCATATTTTACTGAACTGTTCTCCCTCTGCTTTCAGTATCTAAACGTAAAAGAAGATTGCAAAGCCATGGCTTTCTGTGCAAAAATGAGGAGCACGAAGAAGAGCGAAGTAAACCTGGAAGCTCAGCATCAGGGTTTGGAAATACTTTTCTACCTGCAAGATAAAAGTCCCATTTGTTACACCAG
Source organism: Thinocorus orbignyianus (assembly GCA_013400375.1). NCBI lineage: Eukaryota > Metazoa > Chordata > Aves > Ciconiiformes > Thinocoridae > Thinocorus > Thinocorus orbignyianus. The sequence goes on along the minus strand of VXBW01000785.1, from coordinate 333,031 downwards.
CGGGGAGTTCACCTCGGAGGAGCTGTGCATCGAGGCTGCCCAGAGGTGTTGTGAGTATATGGATTTTATATCAATTCTCAGTGACAAGGCTTGACAGTACGGGAAGTGCTGCATCCTCTCTGCATGTAAGTCGATATTTATAGAAGAAATATGTGTGTGATGGAGTCTAGGATGGAAAACTCTACCAAGGATCTGTTTGGGCAGTTCTTTGGAGTGGAAGAAATGGTGGGAGAAACTGTCTTAAGATTCACACCTCCCACCCTGGTTACAGGCACTGATTTTTAGGAGGAGTCACAATATACAGATTGGTTAAAAAACCCTTTTTTTATCTCCTGTACTAGTTGGTAAGCCTGTCAGGATCTGTCCCATGTTGTAAGACATTTGGGAGAGGGCCAATGAGAACAAAAAATTGCTGCTTCTGGGAACCCATTTGATACTTTCCCACTTCCAGTTTCTTCTTCTGTTACCTGACAGTTCTTTGCAGAGTGTTATGATATCAGTAGTATTAATTAATTCACTGGTTAAATTAACCAAAATTGTGGTAATACTTTGTTGCTGTGGTCCTTGACTCAGCAGAATATTTGAATATGATGTAAAATTCTGGTGGAATCAGGGAATATAATTGTGAACCCACGTACTGTGCAGCTGCTGCCAGTAACTTCTCTTGGAATCATAGAATCACAGAATGGTCAGAGTTGGAAGGGACCTTAGAGATCATCAAGTTCCAACTTCCTTGCCCTGGGCAGGGACACCTCTCCCTAGAGCAGGTTGCTCCAAGCCCCATCCAGCCTGGCCTTAAACACTTCCAGGGATGGGGCATCAACAGCTTCCCTGGGCAACCTGTTCCAGTGCCTCACCACCCTCACAGGAAAGAACTTCTTCCTAAGATCTCATCTAAATCTCCCCTCTTCCAATTTAAAACCATTACCCCTTTGAGGAAATTACTTAAAATGAGCTTTCCTTAAGGGAAGTTCTTTCTTTTCCTTGAGGAAACTTCTTTCTTTTCCTTAAGGAAGCTTCTTTCTGCCTGTTTACTAAGTCCAAACAGCAGGTGAGAGTGAGGTACCCACTAATGGGTAAAGTCTTAAGCCATTTCAGGGAGCCTGTGGTGCTGGTCTGGGCTGTAAATCACAGCTTGAGCAGTTAAACTGTTGCTGGCACTGAGGTTCTGCTTGTTGCCCTGCAGAAGGCAGTGCCTGCCCAACCCCACCTTCATGTGAACTTTGCAATTAGGCTGTTTGGGTTTTATTTCCTTGGCTTTCTTTCCACTCTCTCTCTCTCCCCATATCACAGTAGAAATGGTTTCACTGAATTCTACGGGACTCCAACAAAGTACTCCACAGTTGGCACAATCACAGAAAGACACTTAAGTTTTCTTAAGCTGCCTCTCTCGCGGGGGCTTGTGCAAAAAGGCGCTGCCTCCTGTTAAGCAGGAAACCAAAGTGAGGAATTCAAGCAAGGGGAGACCTGTAAACATGCCATAACCAGCCTGGTTTTAATCTGGGATGATGTAAATGCAAAGGTTAAAGCAGGTGGGCCTAGGCATACAAGTCAAAGTCTATTCTTTGCTGGAGAGCCCTCTGTTGGATGAACAAAGACTGGAAAAGCAGCACGTTAGGCTTTCTGATTGTGTTTTGAGAAAGGGATTTTCATCACTTCACTAAACCCTTCTCTTTTAGCTGTAGGAGTAGAATTTATTAATCAAATACAGCGAAATCATAGAATGGTTTGGGTTGGAAGGAAGATCATCCAGTTCTGACCCTCTGCCCTGGGCAGGGACACCTCCCACCAGACCATGTTGCTCCAAGCCCCATCCAGCCTGGCCTTGGAGTATTGCTCCTGAGTTGTATTGCTGAGTGGTTTTGTTAAAACACCTGTTGCTGTGATCTGGGAAAAGTGGAGATTTTAAAGTCATTTCCTCCAAAGTTCAGACCTTTGGCAAAATCAGGATTTCAGATTAAGTTTGATGTTTAAGTTTGAACAGGTCCAGCGCAGATTTAGTCCATATTTCAGCGCAGATTTAAGTTCAGATTAAGTTTGATGTTAAGTTTGAACAGGTCCAGCGGAGGCCACCAAGATGCTCAGAGGGCTGGAGCAGCTCTCCTATGAGGACAGGCTGAGAGAGCTGGGGCTGTTCAGCCTGGAGAAGAGAAGGCTTCTCAGGGAGACCTGAGAGCAGCCTTCCAGTGTCTGAAGGGAGCTCCAGGAAAGCTGGAGAGGGACTCTTGGTCAGGAAGTCTAGTGACAGGATGAGGGGTAATGGTTTTAAATTGGAAGAGGGGAGATTTAGATCAGATATTAGGAAGAAGTTCTTTGGTGTGAGGGTGGTGAGGCACTGGAACAGGTTGCCCAGGGAAGTTGTTGATGCCCCATCCCTGGAAGTGTTTAAGGCCAGGCTGGATGGGGCTTGGAGCAACCTGGTGTGGTGGGAGGTGTCCCTGCCCATGGCAGGGGGTTGGAACTGGATGATCTCTAGGGTCCCTTCCAACTCTGACCATTCTGTGATTCTATGATTCTATGTTAAAAGTAACTGGAATGATCTACTATTTAATGCACAGTAAAACCAGTGGAGTGAACAGTTTGCAGTTCCACTTTGACTGTAAATTTCTAGTGTTTGCTTTAAATTAATCCTGCTATCTGTTTCATTTTACTGCCTCTTTTGCAAGATCAGATATTTGCTTTATGCATTTGTGTTGTTGAGGTGTGCATATGCATCCTAGCCTTGTGATTCATGCGCTTGTTTACTTTTTCTCTGACAGCTATATCTCCTCTGTGCCATAATCTCTTTGCTCTGTACGATGAAAACAAAAAACTCTGGTATGCACCAAACAAGGTCTTTAAGATAGAGGAAAAAACATCACACCGACTCCACTATCGAATGAGGTAAGTCCAAAATGATTCCTTGGCCATGGTTGGGTGCTCTGGCTCGTGCTACTGACCTCACCCAAGAAGCAGGAAAGCAAAACCAAAAGCAGCAGTTTACGTTTCACAGCATAGATTAGAGATTAACAGGAAAAGCTTCAAACATCTCCTGATTTTCTTTTCATCTTAAAAAAAAAAAAAAAGCCCCAGAAGTTGAAAAACCACCAGAACCTCTATCCACCAAGCTGTCGGGGACCTAAAAGCTGAAACGAAACAAATGGCTCCAAAATGCTGGTTTATTGTGTCAGTATTCTGCATCCTTCACTTTCCATTTGAGGTTCTCAAAGCGAACTGTATGCCTGCTGGAAGCAATGGGAATTTTAGTATTAATGTAAAAGGAAAAAGCCACATGCTTTTGAAATTCTCCTCTGGGACTGTAGTGGGATTGGTGTGACCTCGCTGCGGGTGGCCTGCACTGAGCTGGAGAAAGCAGCAGAAAATAGAAACCATCATTCCCAGGGTCTTTATCTGACATGTACCATCAGATCGAGCTTCAGGTGGCACTCTTAAATTATAGCATGGTGTCTGTTGAGGTTTCTGGGGCTGAATGGGTCCAGCAGCCATCCTCCTCTGGAAAATAATGCTGACAACTCTTGAGCACTCACACACTCTACCTAAAGCAAGAGCCTTCTCTTGATGGAATCATAGCATGGTTAGAATTGTAAGGGACCTTCAAGATCATCCTGTTCCAACCCCCCTGCCCTGGGCAGGGACACCTCCCACCACACCAGGGTGCTCCAAGCCCCATCCTGCCTGGCCTTGAACTCCTGCAGGGATGGGGCAGCCACAGCTTCTCTGGGCAACCTGTTCCAGTGCCTCACCACCTCCACAGCAAAGAAGTTCTTCCTAATACCTAAAACTCCCCTCTTCCAATTTAAAACCATTCCCCCTTGTCCCATCACTCCACTCCCTGACCAAGAGTCCCTCTCCAGCTCTCCTGGAGCTCCCTTCAGATCCTGGAAGGCTGCTCCAGGGTCTCCCCGAAGCCTTCTCTTCTCCAGGCTGAACAGCCCCAGCTCCCTCAGCCTGTCCTCGTAGGAGAGGGGCTCCAGCCCTCCCAGCATCTTCGTGGCCCTCCAAAGAGCCTTTCTCCTAAATTCTTCTTTTAGTATTTGATAGAAATCTAATGCTGAGCATTATATTGCTTTCTTTTCTTACTATTTATTTTTATTCTGACTCTTTTTCTTGCATCATTATGAGCTTTAAGTGTATAATATGGGAGAAAAATACGCAGAATGAGCTTTGCTTCCAGGAATAATTAGCCTAGAAATGACCCACCTTCCTAAAGCAAGTCCAAAGGTCATTTTTGTTGGTTTGTCAAGGTACAACTGTAAGAAAATAAGCTTTTATGTAATATTCCCTCTTTGCCTTAAAATGTAATACATACATGGTCAGGTTGGGTGATAGAGAAGAAAACTTCAAGTATTAACACAGCATTGTAACAGCTTTTTCCTGATAATCTCTCCTTAGTCAATGTGAATATCACTTGTATGTTCTAATGAGAGAATGGGCACTTTTAAACCTCAGGTTGTGCATCCAAACCTTTTTCTGGGCTTGGTGGAGAATAACAACCTCCTTTCTTATGCGGATAAAAAGACAGAGCTTTGAAAATGTGATCTTTAACTGTAAGGTATTTAAATTCTGAATATGTTTGTGCCAGGCTGATATTGTTACTGTTGTCTCATGAGCTGTTATGAGGAAAAAATTACAGTCAACAAAAAGATCTTTGCTTTTCACAGAATTATAATACTGATACCTATTTTTAGAAGAGGAAAGGGATTTTATAGTCTTTTCAGTTTTCTTTAACACAATCTGTTGGTGGTGTTAGTGACTTAACCTTGACTAATCACAGCTTTAAATAGGTATGATTCCATTTGACAGAGAAACACCACACAATAACGGCATTGAGTGACTCTAAAGAAGCTCTTAGGACTCTAATGGCCTCTTACAGAGCATTAAGTGCCCTTTCTTGCTTTAGGAGATCAGTCAGATCCATGATACATTGGATAATAAACCCCATTTATTGGTATAATCTACATCTGGGGCCTTTTCCCCCCAATACTGAAATTCTTTGATGTGGTCTGTTTTTCTGGTATTTGAGAAATGTAGTTGTGGGAATTTAATCCTCTGATTAGAAGAATGATGCTGGTTTTAACTCAATTACTACAAAAGAGTTTCCTCTGTGTTTGGTGTTTGTGTGTTTCTGCTTTGGGTGAGGCATGAGAGCTCTCTCCAGGTTCTCTTTCATTCCTGCTGCATCTCACCTGCCCAGATTTCAAACTGCTGGAGCAGCTCCCTCTTACAGATCTTCTTTGGCTGGTCGTAACTCTATCAAATTCTAGGTATACAGGAAAAATTAGTCTATGTCAAACTCTATTTTCTGGAATTTTTTCTACAATTTGATAGAATGAGGCTGGAAAATGCCCTGCTTTCTGGATTTAAAAGTTCCAGTGGTTTACGTTTTTAAGCTTTGGAGTTGGGATTTGAACTTTGGCAGGGGCATTTCTTCTGTTGAGTGTATTTCATGCATGACAATTGGCAAACTTTGGGCCAATAAATGTTATTTAAAATCATTTCAAATGCATCTAAGAAGAGACTATAGGAGCTAAGTGCTAAAAGGGAAAGATTCCTGTCTCCCTATGGATGTTGTATTGGTGAAGTGATAGTTTCTTTTCTTTCATTTCTGATCTGATGTGTGTCTTGGCTTGGGCATCTGAGCTGGGAGCAGGGCTGGGGACTGAAAAATGACGAGTGATGCAGGATTGTGAAACTCTCCTCTAAATGAATGCTGGTTATTCAGAGCTCTGCAAGAGGCAGAATTCCTCTTGGAAAATGATCTGGGCTTATTTAATAGCACAGTGTGTTAGGCTGTAGAAATTTAGTCATTTAGAGGCTAAATCATTTCTATGTGGAAAAGCTTATTTCTGAAATTTCATTATATTGATAGATTTGATTTAATCATGCCCTATTGAAATGATATATATAAAAAGAAGTTGTGTGACTGAGTAGTTGCAAATGCTTTTCAGTGTTTGATTTTTCTCCTACTGCTGAGAGCTTGAGAGTTGGGTTTTGATTGTGTGGACTTCCCATCCTCCTCCTCTCCCCAGCAAATCTGCTGTACAGCTTCGCTCTCGAGGCATCACAGCAATGGGAAACAAATTCCCTGATGCTCACAGTGGTCCCTCTCCATCCAAAATGTCTGGTTTCACACCACCCTTTGCATGAACGCAGTATTATTTCTACATAGTGTGGTAATTCTGCATCATTTGCTCTCGGCTTGTGCTGAATGCTCCTCTGGAATTAGATTGATAGATTCTTCTAGAAATCATTCCGATTTAGCGGTTGGGTAAATCTGCTCTGCTGCAGCCTTTTAATTATAAGTACTTTGTGATCACGTGCAAGGCATGAACTTTTGCAGAAGGCTCATTGATTCAAACCAGATTTAAGTAAACTTGACTTGATTTCAGCGTTAGCAGAACCCAGATAAACACAGATTTCTGGAGTAATTCAGGCAAAGATGTCTCAAGATGCGCTAACAGAGCTTGAACTCAAAATCTTTATTAATTTTCAGGAGGTGCCAACACTTAGCAGGTTTTAGGTGGAGGTTTTACACTCTCTTAAGCTGCTCAAACCAATTTAGAGGTGGTGGAAACATACTTTGTTGGCAAACAGGCAGTCAGTTGGGGTGTCATGAGTTAAGAGTGAGCTGCTGTTGGGGTGGAAACGCTGAAGAACTTTGGCTAATAGAAGAGAAACACTGAAGACCTTTGGCGTGCAGTTTCAGCTTTGGGCCACTTTAACTTGCAACCTCCAGGCAGAAGATTGATGGGTTTTGACTTTTAACTGGTTTTCTTTTAGAAGTTTAAACGGTGTATCTCATGTTTTCCCCAAATTTGTAAAGTTTGTTCCTCTTTTCTTGCAAGATACTACTTCACAAACTGGCACGGGACTAGCGAAAGCGAACCCTCGGTGTGGAGGCACTCGCCAAGGAGGGCAAAGAGCTCTTACGATAAGAAGCCAGCCCCAGAAGGAACCCCTATACTTGATGCCAACTCGTTAGAATACATCTTTGCACAGGTAAGAGCTGGCTTGCAAATATCTCTGCCATTGTAGTCCCACAAAAACTATTTGATTCAGCAGAAACTGCCTTAAAAGTCTGTTTTCAAACTTTTAAAGTACATTCAGGAGCCGGCAGTGCGCGCTGGCAGCCCCGAAAGCCAACCCCATCCTGGGTTGCATCAAAAGAAGTGTGAGCAGCAGGGCCAGGGAGGGGATTCTCCCCCTCTGCTCTGCGCTTGTGAGACCCCACCTGGAGTCCTGTGTCCAGCTCTGGAGTCCTCAACATAGAAAGGACATGGAACTGTTGGAACAGGTCCAGCACAGGGCCACCAAGATGCTCAGAGGGCTGGAGCACCTCTGCTGTGAGGACAGGCTGAGAGAGCTGGGACCGTTCAGCCTGGAGAAGAGAAGGCTCCGGGGAGACCTGAGAGCAGCCTTCCAGGATCTGAAGGGAGCTCCAGGAGAGCTGGGCAGGGACTCTTGGTCAGGAAGTCTAGTGACAGGACGAGGGGTAAAGGTTTTAAATTGGAAGAGGGGAGATTTAGATGAGATCTTAGGAAGAAGTTCTTTGGTGTGAGGGTGGTGAGGCACTGGAACAGGTTGCCCAGGGAAGTTGTTCCATCCCTGGAAGTGTTTAAGGCCAGGCTGGATGGGGCTTGGAGAAACCTGCTTTAGAGAGAGATGTCCCTGCCCATGGCAGGGGGGTTGGAACTGGATGATCTCTAAGGTCCCTTCCAACTCTGACCATTCTATGGTTCTGTGATTCTATGTTTTTATGAAGAAAAGTGTTTTCTTCATAATTGCGTGTGGTGGAGAGGAGAGAACGTGCTACATGAAGAACAATCTATCTACAGGCAGCAGGCGTGGAGAAACTGTCTCAGTCTAAAAAGGGCTGTAGTTTTAATAACATGCTTTCTTTTAATAATAAATATTTTCAGTTATGAACCTGTCTCCTTTTCTTTAGCAAAACATTTGCACATAATGCACTTGGACATCTTTTTGGCCTATAGATGATCAGTCACAGTATTTAAACTGACAGGACAGTGTCTTTTTAGTGAGTCTTTTCCTACTGTGTGGTGTTAAAACACCAACTGGCAAACCTGCTGTCACGCAGCCTCTTTACTGGGTGGGTTTTCTTGTCTTCTTGTTGAACATGGTAAGTGTGCAGGGTCCCTATTTCCGAAAGCTTTTGTGCTTTTTTCTACCAAAATTTCATAGAAATGATTTTGCAAATGAGCAACTTGCTTGGTTTCCTCAAAGAAATGGGAAGATTGATGTCGATGGTAACATGTGAAATGAGGAAATTAAAGATGCTGGAGGATAAGCATGTTTGCTGTTCATTCTGAGTATAATTACTGCAGAATTTTCAGACTGAAATATGGTTGTTGCCTTCGGAAAAATGAAGCTCTTCCAGTGCATTGTTGGTTTGTTGTGAAACCACAATAGAACCCCGAGCAGGCTACAGTTATGGTGCGTGTTAACGGTACCGCTTGTTCTAAAGTAATAAAATAAGCAAATAATTTTTTTTCTCTGTAATCAAACTAACTTAGACCTTATTTTGTATGAATATCCTTTGTACACACATGCAGCTTTGCAAAATCACTCTTTGAAAACGTGCTATGAAACTGGGTTTTGGCCTTTTTCCCCTTTTTTCCCCTTTTTTCGCCCTTTTTCCCCCTTTTTCCCCCTTTTTTTNTCCCCTTTTCCCCTTTTTTCCCCTCTTTTCCCTTTTTCCCTTTTTCCCTTTTTTCCCCCCTTCTCCCTTTCTCCCTTTCTCCCTTTTCCGCCCCTTTCTCTCTTTTTCCCTTTTTCCCTTTTTCCCCCCTTTCTCCCTTTTTCCCTTTTTTGCTTTTTTCACTTTTTACTTTTTTCCTTCCTTTCTCCCTCCCTCCCTCCCTCCCTCCCTCTGTTCCTCCTTTTTCTGAGTGCCAGCAAGAAGAATGAAAACACCTTTTAAGTTGTGGAATGAGTGGGGACCCTAGTGGATTTTGTCAGGGAATATTGTATTAAGTGGAGTTTTACTCTGGGGTAATAACATTTTTTAAAAAGTCAATCAGGAAAGCACTGATACTTTTCCTACCTCTTCCATTCCTGGCTTTTGGTTTTGGGTGATGACTCTTGCTTGAGGAGAGCCTGTGATCTTGTGACACGTTGCTGGCTCATGGATAAACTGTGACAAATCCCAAATCTGTCTTCTTCTCCTTCCTCCTAAGGGTCAGTATGACTTAGTGAAAGGCCTGGCACCAATCCGCGATCCTAAAAATGATCAAGAGGTTCATGAAATCGAAAACGAATGCCTGGGGATGGCCGTCCTTGCCATCTCTCACTATGCCATCAAGAAAAACGTGAAGCTTCCAGAGCTTCCCAAAGATATCAGGTGAGCTGGGAAAACTTCTTTGTCGCTGTTGTTGGGGCCGCTGCGCTTCTCTGCCAGAAGGGATTTTAAGCATTTTCCCTTCCAGGGCCTGACTGCAGAGGAAATACGAGCTCCAGCACCCCTAGTGCTACGAGGGTCTTCCTAATCTTGTCAATATTTATTAGAAAACCTGATTATTTTTTTCTCATCTGGAGAGTGTTTCAAATCTCTGCAGCACACTGATGTGTCAGTGCCAGTTGACTTGCTGTAAATTCAGGGTCGTGGGGCAGTAGGTTCAGAGACAGCAGTGCTGTTAATTGGCAAGCTAATGAGAAAACCATTAGAATCAATTGTTTTATGGATTTAAGTGGGCTGTATCCACCCAGCTTTCAGTTCAGGTTGTGATTTGAATTCCTGTTGGCTGTTAAACCACTGCTGTGGTACCAGCTGCGCGGTGGTTTATTGCATCTCATTCTCTGCAACTGTCAAAGTAAGGACCTTGAACATTTTAGAAAGTTAAAAGTTTAGAAGACAACAATATTAACTCATGGCATTGTTTTTCCTTCTAGTTATAAGCTTTATATTCCTGAAACGTTGAACAAGACAATCAGACAGAGGAACTTCTTAACCAGGATTCGGATAAATAATGTTTTCAAGCATTTCCTTAAGGAGTTTAACAACAAAACCATTTGTGACAGCAGCGTGTCTCCACGAGATCTGAAGGTTAAATACTTGTCAACAATGGAAACCTTGACTAAAAATTATGGAGCAGAAATCTTTGAGACTTCATTTTTACTGATTTCATCCGAGAATGAAATAAATAGATTTAATTGTGGAGACAATGAGAACCTTCAGCTGTATGAAGTCATCGTAACGGGAAACAACGGAATTCAGTGGAGGCTCAAGCCAAATGTGAGTATCCCTTGAGAAATGGGAATTAGAAGATTGCTTTTGGGAGCATAACAGCTGTTTAAAAGTGATCATGATCTTCAGACACCGCAAATCAGCTTTTTATTGAAAGGATTATGCAGGTTGGAAGGGACCTCAGGAGGTGTCTAGTCCCAACCCCCCAATCAGGGTTAGCTTTGAGATCAGACCAGGTTCCTCAGGGCTTTATCCATTCTAGTTTTGAGAGCTTCCAAGGACCCTAGGCAAGCTCTTCACCAGGAAAAGTGAAGACTCTACTACTTCTGCCAGAGCAGACACAAGTTCTGAAAGATTAATGCCTGTGGAGGCCCTCACTATCAAAGTCTGATAGTGCTTTTTGTGTGTATGGCATCCCAGGTGCTGCGTTTGCTCCTTCTCCTTGACTTTTCATGAATAAAATAAGTTTGCTTGCTGCAGTTCCCCTCCTGGGGATGAGAACCTTACTGATAAATATCTCTTCTAGCATAAAAAGCATTGTGCTTCACTCCATGCAGATGTAACCCCAACTATCTCTATCTCTGATGGAGAATTTCTCTTTTAAATGATAGTACTGATGGGGAGGAGGGGAGGAAGAACTGATCTTTGAGCAGAAAATCTTGCAAGAAGCACAACCTGTTTCTTGTAAACCTCCTCTTTCTGCTGATTTATAGATTATATTTAATAAATGCCTAAACCAAAGACTTGATTCTCAGTGAGAACCTCTCTGTGACTAGCAGGAAGCTTTGCTCAGCCTGAACATTTATCTTTTTATAAGTAGTTACTCATAATTTTTGCTAATTTTTGGCCTGTGAGATGCTCAGCTTTGGTGTGGTCTGCAGAATTTCACCTGCTGTTGGCAGTTTGGGCATGCAGTGCCATAATTCAGTGCAAAAAGCACTTTATAAATAGCCATGGAAGATTAATCTGTCATAAATTTTTGCTTTAGAGTAAAAACCCTGTGATTAAAAAAAAGGAAATGTTTTTATTGTGATACTTTAATGCAAAATCTATTTGCAGTCTGTACAGATGGAGAAAGAGAAGAAGAAAAAATCTGATGGCAAAACCAAAAAGGATGAAGAAAAAACCAAAATTCGAGACTTGTGGAACAATTTTTCCTATTTTCCTGAAATCACCCACATTGTCATCAAGGAGTCCACAGTCAGCATTAACAAACAGGATAACAAAAGGATGGTAAGAACCAAACCTCAAGGAGGTTTTCCTTCCCGTGGGAAGCTCTGGTGGTGTTGGGCAACGGGTGACAACCTCCTTGAGGATCATTTTCTCCTAAATAAAGGCCTTGATGAATTCTTTACTGAAACATCTTTTTGTTGTAGGAATTAAAGCTGTCCTCACACGATGAGGCCCTGTCCTTTGCATCCTTGGTAGATGGATATTTCAGGCTGACAGCAGATGCCCACCATTACCTCTGCACCGATGTGGCTCCCCCCCTCATTGAGCACAACATAAAAAACGGATGCCATGGACCCATTTGGTTAGTTAAAATGTTTGGTTTTGATTGTTCCTCTTGATTAATTAGTCCTCTGATACTGCCACACTGAGAAAATCTGACTTTTGGGAGGTTGTTAGTTCCCAAAAGGTTGTTGAACAACTTTGTTTTGCTAAGGATTATATTGAAAAAATACCACTGTGTCTCTCTACATGAACTTTGTCATCTATAAAATCATTTTCCCTCCCTGTAGGTGTATTTTGAGGCTTTCTTCACTGATAGCTATAAAGATCATTATTAGTTGAACAGATATGAGTATTTTAGGTAACCAACAGTTGAACTGTGTCTGTGCTGACCCTGGGAGTCCTCGGGTGGATGAACAAGGCCTTTGTTGTGTTAAATAACTGTTCTTTTCCTTTCTGCTCACCTTGGTGGCTTGCCCTTTTCTGTTTGAAGGAGCAGTCTGTAGAAAACAGAGAGTTTATCTGCATTATCTGTGTTGGATGCAGAATTTCATAGAATCACAGAGTGGTCAGAGTTGGAAGGGACCTTAAAGATCATCAAGTTCCAACCCCCCTGCCCTGGGCAGGGACACCTCTCCCTAGAGCAGGTTGCTCCAAGCCCCATCCAGCCTGGCCTTGAACACTTCCAGGGATGGGGCCTCATTTCCTTGTTAAGCATGCTAAGAGCTTAATAAATCATTCTTTCCTTGCTCTGTGCAGCTAAATGTGAGCGTGTGTAAAGGGCATAATTAATCCATGTTTTAATAATAACTGGAAATATTTCTAAATTGCTCTTACACATTTTTTGTTCCAAATATAGGATTACTCTCCTTTGTAGTTATTAATATTAGATTTGGGATGGATCTGCTCATTTGTTGGTTTTCCTCATTTGTGCCTTGGCTCTTTCAGCACGGAATATGCCATCAACAAACTGCGGCAGGAGGGGAACGAGGCGGGAATGTACGTGCTGAGGTGGAGCTGCACAAACTTCAACCACATTCTCATGACAGTGACTTGTTTCGAAGGCTCAGAGGTACGTCAGGTGTGGAATTCCCAGCTCTGATCTGGTAATCAGCTAAAATCCCAGCAGCTCCCTGTAATCCATGTTGATATTATGTTCTTTAGGGCAATCACCCTTATCTTTGTTGATCACAGGTGCAGCAGAGGGTAGATAATTGTACTTAGAGGTTCCTTGTCCCCAGACCCTTGTGCTATCACTGCATTTGTGCTTTATCTGTAAACAGGATTCATTACAGGGTTCAACCTGGAGAAAACTCTGGGGAGACCTTCCAGCCCTTTCCAGTCCGTAAAGGGGCTCCAGGAAAGCTGGGGAGGGGCTCTGGATCAGGGAGGGGAACCACAGGATGAAGGGGAACGGTTTGACACTGAAAGAGGAGATATGTGGGGAAGAACTTCTTGGCTGTGAGGGTGGTGAGAGCCTGGAACAGGTTGCCCAGAGAAGCTGTGGCTGCCCCATCCCTGGAGAGGTTCAAGGCCAGGCTGGATGGGGCTTGGAGCAACCTGCTCTAGTTGAAGATGTCCCTTCTTATTGCAGGGAGTTGGAACTGGATGATCTTGAAGGTCCCTTCCAACCCAAACTATTCTGTGATTCTATTACATGGTGAACATTTCCATTCATAGCAATTAAACTGTGTGAATGTGATGGAAATGAAGCTTTTAAACCTCCTGTGGTGTGAAAATGACAGAACTTGTCACCGCAGCTTGTCTGATGTTGCTTGAGCATGGATGTAATTACATGGGTGTATTTCTACTGACACACTGTAAAAGAACAGGGTGTGAGGACAGTTGCCTTCACCTGTAGCGCACCGCAGAAGGGCACATACACACAGTTTGCTGCTGGAAGATAGTTTAGAAGAGATGAGTGATAATAAAAGCTGATGAGATGGGAAGAGTGAGAGAGAACCAATTGAAGGAGGCAACAACTGCGCAGAAGTTTGGATTTTACTGACCTCTGTTGGAAGTCTGCAGCTGACTTGGTAGTTTGAGGAAGGTATTTGTGGTGTTGATACAAGGATAAGAACAGTAGTGTGAAGGCACAGAAGCTAGTTTCCTTCTTGTAGAAAAAAAAGTGTTTATAGAATCAACAACGAGGTCAGGAAAGGACATTTGCAACAAGGTGCAGTAAGGAAAGAGATGGAGCGAAGCTGCAGCGTGTTGTTAGAGGTGAGGAAGCAGGAGCAGAGGGGAGAACTTGAGAGAGGTGAGTAGGAAAGGTCAGTGGTTCTTCCTTAATAACTTTGAAGCAAACTGGGAGGATTGAAGGGCAGCCTGAAATCTCGTTTCACTTGTTGGACAATGTGGGTTGTGAAAGGGAGTTTTGCTATTTTTAAGTTGAGATTTTGAAATCACAGGCCAGATTCTGCAAGGCTTGGCCGAGTGAAGAGAAGATTCCTTCTGAAGAGTCAGGGCTTCTGCCACACTCTAGGGCTCTGCAAAACACAGAGGCTGTGACTGGGCTTGTTGGGTGGTGGCATCTTTATATTGCTCTTCTTCCACTCTGTAAGTATGAGCCTTCCTGGAGCTGAAGTTTATAGGAATTTCAGGACCTTCTCCTACTTTGTTGGAGTCTGATTAGAGGACTCTAGTTCAGGAGCAAGTGATTATCTGGTCCTACATGTATTTTCAAGGCTTCAGGGGAGTTTTTATGGCTTTAAAACATTCTTTCACTTCAAATGATTCTGTTTAACATTCTTTTTTCCCCCTCTCTCTTCCAGATGATAAATAATTCAATCCAGTACAAGAACTTCCAGATCGAGGTGAAGAAAGGCGGGTACTTCCTACATGGGTCAAACAAGTCTTTCTCCTCCTTAAAAGAGCTGATGGATCACCTGAAAGGACAAATACTTCGGACAGACAACATAAGCTTTACACTGAAGAGGTGCTGCCAACCCAAACCAAGAGGTAGTTTGTCCTTTAATAGAGGGAAAGAACTTTGGTGTTAAAAGGAAGCAGACTCCAGAAACAGGAGTGTCTGTGGTTTGTTCTGTGTTCTTGTGAGAAGCTCTTTTGTCACTCCAAAAATGATATATAAAGATTCTTCCTTCTCGGTGGAGGGAGGAGTCTGGCCAAAAAGCAAAAGCAAAAGACTGTGAACAAGGTTTTAGGGGTTTCCTCCCAGCGATATGAGCTCAGCACAGCATTTTCAGGGGCTGGTGATTCTCACGAGCCTTGTTTGCCTGAACTTCTCAAATGACAGCAAGAAAAGTTCTGGTTTCCCTTCTTTTTTGTGTGCCTAAACCAGCTGGCCCTGCAGTATCGATGGCAGAGGTGGAACTCAAGATTTGTTTTAAGAGGAAAATGTCATGTCTGAGTCAGAGTCAGGGGCTGAAATGCTGCAGCAGAGCAAGGACCATGTAAGGTTCCTCCTTTGCTCCACCGAGTCACGTACACACCACGTTGCATTCCTTTAGCACAGGAGGGCTGCAGCCTTGGGTTTGGAGCTTGTTTTTTCTCATCATGAGCTGGTTTTTGCACTATTAATCTTCAGGGAAGGCTTGATCCACAGCTGTTAGTGAGCAGAACAGCCTCACAGTCAGTAAATCCATCTGTGAGGGCAGACTTTAGAGGGTTGGGACAGTTAAAACTGTTCATTGCTTACTAAAACTCGTTTGCTGTAGGCTACAAGCATCTTGCAGCTGAATGTTGTATGAGAGAGGAAACACAGTGGCGTGATTGTGTTGATCAGATAATGGTTTCCTGTAAGAATAAGGGGAATAACTGAGCTGCATTAATTACCTGCTTGTTCTGATGGATTTAGAGGAGCTTATCAACACTTTAGACTCCCTGAATTGGAAGGGACTTTCAAGATGATCCAGTCCAACCATCAACCTAACTCTGATAAGAAACCATCACTAACCCATGTCACTAAGTGCTGTGTCAACCCGACTTCTGAATCCCTCCAGGGATGGTGCCTCCACCCCTGCCCTGGGCAGCCCGTTCCAAGGCTTAAAAACCCTTTCAGGGTAAAAACACTCCCTAATATCCCACCTTTGAAGAACTTCAGTAATTTCCTGGAGCATGGAGAGATTATACATTTTGACAGCTGTATTTGGAGTAAAATCCAACGGGTCAAGGAGCTGACTTGACCTCAGCTTCTTTGGCATCAGTTACAGTGTGATCCAGGGCGTTACCTGTGCCTGTGTCTTCCCCTTTTATCTTTTTCCCTTCTTTTTGAATCTGTTCAATTGGCAACTCACAAAGAAGTTGAGGGGATGCAGAAATGAAGCAGGTTTTCCGGCGTATGGTTCCTTGCTGATTGTTTCCAGGGTGCTGGATCAGGGTTTAGCTCCAATGCACACGTTCTGCTGGCAGGAATGGGAAGGCCAGATGCACAGAGAGATCTGAGCCCATCACAGTCATTAATAATCCCTGCTGTCAGACACGGGAAAGGCAAAATCCATGCTCAAGACTTTTGAATCTAGCCCTGCCTCTCCCCAGCCAGAAACAGGCTGGAGGAAGCACCGGGCTTTGGGAGTGTTGTCCTTCTTGAAAAAGGAAAAGACTTGGAGTCTTGTCCTTCTCAAAAAATTAAAAAAACTTGGAACTTCTGTTCCATTTCCCATTCCCCAGTTTAATTCCAGTGCTTTGGAAACTGACTGTGTATGTTTCCCAGACACCAGGACATTTTTCAAGGGGGTAAAGAGAGGAAATGAGACTAAAGCTACCCCTCATTCCTCTTCACTTTGGAAAGGAGTCGTATTGGCAGGAGGGGAGTGTGGGGGGGGGATTTTATCTAATGTACAGCACAAATGTGTCCTCTTTCCATCCAGGGTGTTTCCCTTTGCAGTGAACACTCTCAGTTTCTTAATATCAGCCCGAATAATTGTATATAATATAAACCATGCAGCTCTATTTGAGTGAATTCTCTGCTGAAGTTGAGAAATTAACTCAAGAGTTTCTTCCTCCTCATTCCTTTGGGGATTTACCTTGCATTGAGCTTCTATAACAATGTTATTGACCAAAAAGGTTGTATTAGAAAAGCCTTAAAGACCTTTTTCTCTCCCTGCCTTCCAGAAATCTCCAACTTGCTGGTTGCGACCAAGAAGGCACAGGAATGGCAGCCCGTTGACCACCTGGGGCAGCTGAGTTTCCACCGAATCCTCAAGGAAAAGATCATACAGGTGGGCAACTGGGCGAAGCATTTCAAAGCTCTGAAGAGTCTTAGGATTCCAAATTTTACATTTCAAGCTGATGGAGCACCCAAATTTTCCCAGATTTTGTGGTGGTTATTTGTAGTTAGTGATGCAGGTGACCTGAATAAACTCCAAAAATCACAGGGTGGCTTGAATGCATAAATCCCATTTAATGTTTCTAAAAGATTTGAGCTTTTAAATCATGCAGTTAACTTAAAAGTTTGGGGGTTTGGGGGTTTTTTTTTTGGAAATTATTATCACTGAGCAGGGAGGACAGATGGAGATTACCTTAATTGTTTCTCGGTGGGTTTATTTGCAGTCAGCACACAGGCTTCCTGCAAAAATACCCACGGCGGGATCCTCTGTTATTTAGGGAGGAAATTGCTTTCCCAAACAAAGCTTTCCATTGAAATATTGCTTCCTCTGACTTTTGGAAACACATTAAAGACTGCCTTCAGAGCAGCTGAGTGTAAATAAGATGTCAGGTGTTATTTATTCATTTGGTGTTTAGTCTTCATTAGGTGTTTAGCACAGGGCCACCAAGATGCTGGGAGGGCTGGAGCAGCTCTGCTGTGAGGACAGGCTGAGAGAGCTGGGGCTGTTCAGCCTGGAGAAGAGAAGGCTCTGGGGAGACCTTGGAGCAGCCTTCCAGGATCTGAAGGGAGCTCNGGCAGGGGGGTTGGAACTTGATGATCTTTAAGGTCCCTTCCAACTCTGACCATTCTGTGATTCTATGATTTATTGATTTGGTGTTTAGTCTAATGACATTAGATCATGGTGAACCCCTTCAGTGTGATGGAAGTGTAATAGATCTTTAATATCAAACGAGTTTCCAGTCAGAGGATGCCCAGAGATACCACTAAACCTGTCACTGGTTTCTCCCTCTAATAATTTTAAGTTTATCTGTAGCTAGGTAAGTGGGGACCCAAGTCCTCTCTCTACTTGGAGAGGCAAAAGAGAGTGCAGATTCCAATGTTTGTGTGAGTTTAACACTTGTTTCCTTCATGTCCTAGTTTGAAAAATAAACGGTGTGTTCTGTCACAGGGAGAACATCTTGGAAGAGGGACGAGAACGCAGATTTACTCGGGGATTCTCAACTACAAAGACGATGAGAATGAAGGCTACCAGAATGAAAAAGAGATTAAAGTCCTCCTCAAAGTCTTGGACCCCAGCCACAGAGACATTTCTTTGGCAAGTTTTGTCCTTTTTCTCTGTTGTACTACAAATACTGGGCCTCACCATCTCACATACACGGTTAACTAGGAAAAGCCTTTAGGAGAAGGCTTTATAGTAAGGGAATGGGAAGACACTGCAGGTGTATCTCACCCTTTTAGGCAGTCAAATCCCTCTTGACCAGCATTTTCGAGCTCCCTGGGTAAGCTCATGTCATTAGATGGGCAGCAGCAGCGGGTCTGGCTGGAGCAGGCCAGAGCTCCAGACCAGGAGTGCAAGGAGGATGCCCCCCACCCTGATGGGCAGTTCAGTAACTCACCTCTTTCACTTCCCAACAGGCTTTCTTCGAAACAGCGAGCATGATGAGGCAGGTGTCACACAAGCACATCGTCCTCCTCCACGGCGTCTGCGTCCGCGATGCAGAGAGTGAGTTGGGTGAACATCTCGGGAGGGAGAGGGCGGGCGCCCAGCTTGGTGCCAGCACCAGGGGCAGGTGGGATGGGCAGCTGCTGCCTCTTGAGTTTTGAAGGAATTGGAACAGCAAGACAGCAGTCCTTTCTGCCAAGAGGTTCTCCTTTCCAGTGCTGTCTTTGAGTAAGGGCCTCAGAGGATGATTCCAGTGGTGGTGTTGAAAGGCTGAGGGACTTGGGGCTTTTTAGTCTGAAGAAGAGAAGGCTGAGGGGGGATCTGATCAACACCTAGAAATACTTCAAGGGTGGGTGTCAAGAGGATGGGGTCAGGCTTTTCTCAGTGGTGCCCAGTGAGAGAACAAGAGGGAACTGGCACAAACTGGAACATAAGAAGTTCCATCTAAACGTCAGGAGGAACTTCTTCTCTTTGAGGGTGGCAGAGCCCTGGAAGAGGCTGCCCAGAGAGGTGGAGTCTGTGTCTCTCTTTCTGGATACGTTCAAAACCACCCTGAACGTGTTCCTGTGGGACCTGCTCTGGGTGGACCTGCTCTGGCAGGGGGGGTTGGACTTGGATGATCTCCAGAGGTCCCTTCCAACCCCACATCATTCTGTGATTCTGTGTCCATCCAAACCAGCCTTCTGGTAGACATCACTTCCCTCAGAAGACTTTAGCCCTTGAAATGCTTTGTTCATAGAATCACAGAATGGTTTGGGTTGGAAGGGACCTTAAAGCCTGTCAAGTGCCACCTCCTGCCCTGCGCAGGGACACCTCCCACAACACCAGGTCACTCCAAGCCCCTTCCAGCCTGGCCTTGAACCCCTCCAGGGATGGGGCAGCCACAGCTTCTCTGGACAAAGGTTCCAGGTTTGTTTATGACACAGAGCTGCCTGTTGGTGTGCGCTCTCAGCGCTGAGATCAACTTGGAGGAAGGAGAAGTAAAGACACAGAAGCAGCAGCTTGCCCGGGGTGGGGAAGGTGGTAGGAGACCCGTTGGATTTCTTCAGACAGTGGTTACTGTGGTACTGACTCGATGCTCCTGACTTTGTAGATATCATGGTGGAAGAATTTGTTGAATTTGGGCCTCTGGATCTATTTATGCATCGGAAGAGCGAAGTTCTGACAACTCCCTGGAAATTCATGGTTGCCAAGCAGCTGGCAAGCGCCCTGAGCTACTTGGTAAGGAGGAGTCTTGACAAAAGCCTTGCCTGTAGCTTCTGCACCCTAAGGCCACCGAGATAACTAACCAACTTCCTTTCTCAGGCAGTGGGATGGTGCAAGGATACTCTTCTTGTGTTATTTTGCTTGAAATAAGGAGAAGGACTCCCAAGGATGAGCTGTTTTATCAGTGGGTCGTGCCGGCTCCTGTGCTTGCTTTCTGCTGGTGTGCTCTTTGGGAGAAAGGAATATGTTGCTCTTTTCCCCCAAATCCATCAGCTCTGCACACACAGATACCTGAGGATGAACAGCGGGTTTCCCTCCTCCTCCTTTCCCCGTTCTTCCCTAGGAGAATTTCTTCCAAGCTGTATTTTTTGGGTTTGAGCTTGGGGTACTTCTCCATGATCTCCTATGATGTAGGTCCAGTAGAGCCCTTGCAGAGCTCCCTCTGCTCACTCTTCTTTTCCTGCCTGACCGTAGGAGGATAAGGATTTGGTCCATGGAAATGTGTGTACTAAAAACATCCTACTGGCAAGAGAGGGAATTGACACGGAATACGGCCCTTTCATCAAGCTGAGCGACCCAGGGATTCCCATCACTGTGCTGTCCCGGCAAGGTAGGGGACAGGAACCAGATTCCTCTCTTGGGTGTGGGTGGGGAAGGAAGAGATACCATTTCTACTGACCAGAACTGGCTCTGGAATAGGAGTAATCAGCTTCCATGAATCTCAGAATTCCATGGAAGTAGAGGAGTGTTGCTGACAGTGGGGGCTTGTATTCATTTCTCTTAAGCAGTCACGTTAAGTCCAGTGAAATACAGAAGGAGCCTCAGTTTCTGCATCAAGGGCTCAAGGCACAACCTTGTAAAAGCCCCAGAAACATCCTTCTGAGAACAGGGATTGGAGAATCCAAATTTCCCTGCAACCAGACAAATGCTGCAGCTTTCGTTTGTTTTAATGATGAGGCTGTTAAATAAGAATAATTAGGTGAGAAAGCTGGTTGGGGGTTTTTAAATCCTTTTGATGTTAACTGCAAAACGCTTTGATTCTGCCTTTTTCCCCAAGAATGCGTGGAGCGAATCCCCTGGATTGCGCCCGAGTGTGTGGAAGACACCAAAAACTTAAGCATTGCAGCGGATAAGTGGAGCTTTGGTACAACCCTGTGGGAAATCTGCTACAACGGAGAGATCCCGCTGAAGGACAAGACGTTAGCAGAGGTAAAACTGCCTGACACAAACTTCACCTTGACTTCTCAAATACATCCTTTTAGGCACTTCGGTTTCCGTTCCCCAGTTTGAGTTGTTTTCAATCTCACGAAAACCAGCTCGGCTGGATTTGATACGGGGCCAGGCTGTCCGAACGGCTGCAGGTTGTGGCAGGAATTCTTGTCCTTACAACAAAAATGACTAAATTATTGCTTCAGCCTGAGCTTGCTGGAGACTTTCAAAACTCAGCATAGTAACAATTGAGATTCTGATGCTCTTGCACCTTTTCTAACCCCTGTGTCCAGTTACAAACTGACTGGGGTTCGGCTTAAAGAGCAACCAAGTTCNGGAGCAACCTGGTGTGGTGGGAGGTGTCCCTGTCCAGGGCAGGGGGTTGGAACTGGTCCCTTCCAACTCTGACCATTCTGTGATTCTATGAAACTCCACCAGATGGAGCACAGTCGTCATTCTCCACCTGCAGGAGGTGATGTGGAGTTACTGCTGAAAACCAAGATTTCTTTGGCAAAGTTAAGGAAAAGTTCATGGCGAGTTAGGGATCTATCAGGTCACATCTTCTGATGTAGAAAATGGGGTTTTTTTTAAGTTGAGAGCTCAAATTCCTGGAGCAGTTTCCATTTGCCCCTCACAGAAGGAGAGGTTCTACGAGGGACATTTCGTGTTGGCAACACCGTCGTGCAAGGAACTGGCCGACCTGATGAAGCAGTGCATGAACTACGACCCCCACCAGAGACCCTTCTTCAGAGCCATCATGAGGGACATCCAGAAACTGGAGGAACAAAGTAAGGCCTGGGTTTGCTGGAGGGGGTGGGATGAGGGAGGCTGGTTTCNCCCTGCCCAGGGTAGGGGGGTTGGAACTTGATGATCTTGAAGGTCCCTTCCAACTCTGACCATTCTATGATCCTATGACACCTTCCATCCAGCAGCAGCTTGCGGACCATTCTATCCACAGGAGCGTGTCCTGTGCCTTCCTGGAGATGAGGGCAATGGGCTGTGGGGGTTTTATCCACACTGAATGTTGGTGTTTCTGCTTTTTCATTCAATTTTAGGCAACAGCTTTGGTTTCAAGACAGTTTTGAGCTCCATGAGATTTCTGTGGGACTCTCTTGACCAAACTGGAGCATTAACACACATAACTCTGGTTCCTGGTTCATCTGATGTTGAAATTACTGCAAAAAACTACCAAGGGCTGATCAGTTACGGGTCAAACTGGGCATGGTTTAGTAGTAAACAATGAAATAATCATAGAAGCTGAATAACTGCTGCAGGGTGGGAAGGAGACCAGGAGAAAACTGAATCAGAGTCTGGAAGAGGCAGCGAGGGAGGAAGCTGAGGGAGTGCTGGCCTGCTGTGTGCAGCCAAAGGAATTCCCTGTCAGGAAATAGGGGAAGAAATTTAAATGAGAAAAATTGTGACAGTTGGAACAGGAATGCAGCAACAGGAGGTCAGAAGTGAGCGAGGGTGCCTTTGAAGAGTCCTTGTAGGACAAACCTACTTCTGGGAAGACCTGCTTTGGCAGAGGGTTGAAGGAGATGATCTCCAGAGATCCCTTCCCATCCAAGATCCTTCTGTGACTCTGTGAATGTGTCTGACCTGTGGCTTTTTTGTCTTTTCCCACTCCCAGATCCCGACATCGTCTCGGAGAAGAAACCCGTTACAGAGGTCGATCCCACGCTCTTTGAAAAACGATTCCTGAAAAGGATCCGTGATTTGGGGGAGGTAAGAGCAGCCTTGGGTACAGAGAAACCTTCCCGTTGTGTGTCCACACGGCGTTTGCCTGCGCTCTCCGGGGCACAACGGGAAGACAGGAACCATAAATGCCTCAAAAAAAAAACGTCGCTGCCTCCGTGGTTGGCAAGAGTCGTGTTAAAATCCCACTGTCTTCTTTTTCTTCTACAATTTAGGGCCACTTCGGCAAGGTTGAGCTCTGCAGATACGACCCAGAAGGTGACAACACTGGGGAGCAAGTGGCGGTTAAATCCCTAAAGCCGGAGAGCGGAGGGAATCACATCGCTGACCTCAAGAAGGAAATAGAAATCTTGAGGAATCTTTACCATGAGAACATCGTCAAATACAAGGGAATTTGCACAGAAGATGGTAAATCTTCCTGTAGAATAAGGTTTTCCTTTAAAAATGAAGCATTTTAAGCAGCAAAACAGTCTTTGTAGGATCACAGAGTGGTTACAGTTGGAAGGGACCTTCAAGATCATGGAGTTCCCACCCCCTGTCCTGGGCAGGGACACCTCCCACCACACCAGGTTGCTCCAAGCCCCATCCAGCCTGGCCTTGAGCTCATTTTTATGGGATCAGATCTCTTCCTTCACAGAAAAAGCAGCAATTTATTTCTCTCTGCAGTCCTGCTCCTGCCCGTGTCTGAGCTCGCCCACCTTGGATGTCAGCCCCAGGGTTGATGTTCTCACCAAATCCGTTTAAAATCTGGGCAGGCTGGGGGTGTCCGTGTTCCAGGAGCCGGATGGTGGCCCCATAAGCCCAGATGTTATTATTCATAGAAAAAAAAAGCTCTATTTATTTAAAAACTTGGAAGTTCAGTGACTCTGTCGGGACAGACACTCCTAGAGCTGGGGGCTTGTGCAGAAGTCACTGGTGATGGCATCAGAAGGGTCTGGAAATGAAATGCGTGCTCTGTTTTTAGGAGGAAGTGGGATTAAACTCATCATGGAATTCCTTCCTTCCGGGAGCCTGAAGGAGTATCTCCCACGGAACAAGAACAAAATCAATCTGAAGCAGCTTCTCAGATACGCCGTGCAGATCTGCAAGGTGAGCCTGGCGCCAGAGCCTTCACAAAAACTTCATTTGATTCATTTAATAGTTAATTTAATTTGGGGGATGGGGGTGGGAACAGATTCTCCTTGCTCCGTCCCCAAGGACCTGGACTCTAAAGCGGCCCCTCCGGTCCTTCAGGTGCTACAGGCACAAAGATGAGCGAGGGAGTAATTCCCAAATTCCCTTCCTTAAAAGTTTACTGGGAGAAGTTGCTCCTGCTGCAGGATTTGCAGTGTCAGGAGGGAGGACAGCGTTCAGACAGGGGGTGTTGGCGAGAGGGAAGGAGCCAGGAGTAGATGCCACGAGAAGCAAGGTTGATTCCTGCAGGAGAACATGGTGTTGTGATGATGGTAGCCCGGGCGGTGACAAGAAGTGTAGGGACAGAGGGGCTGCAGTCATGGAGACAAGGCTCTGAGCACGGGGCTTTTCAATTTTCAACTGAAATTGAAATTTCAACTTCAATTTTCAACTGAAAATTAAAAAAGCACCAAGCAGACACCACAGTCTCCACAGATGAGAAACCCAAAGGCTGAGTTTAAGGGTGTTGTGTCAGAAAAGGACCCTGCAAAGGTCCAACAGACGGAGAACCTGGTGTGCGAAACCTGGGCAGGGTGTTCAGTTCAACCAGGGAGCGTTTGGAGGGGAGGTTTTGGAAAAACGTTGACTTAAAAACTGGAGAAACCAGCATGAAGGGCTTTTTCTTTGCCAGGGAATGAACTACTTGGGCTCCTG
Source organism: Thinocorus orbignyianus (assembly GCA_013400375.1). NCBI lineage: Eukaryota > Metazoa > Chordata > Aves > Ciconiiformes > Thinocoridae > Thinocorus > Thinocorus orbignyianus. The sequence goes on along the minus strand of VXBW01000785.1, from coordinate 308,710 downwards.
TCAGTACGTGCACCGTGACCTGGCAGCCAGAAACGTCCTTGTTGAAAGCGAGAACCGAGTGAAGATCGGGGACTTCGGGCTCACCAAAGCCATCGAGACCGACAAGGAGTACTACACTGTCAAGGACGACCTCGACAGCCCCGTCTTTTGGTAGGAACTTACAACCTGGTTCCTTTAACCAGAAGGTGCCACGGAATAACTTGTTTGTTCCCATCAACTTGGGCTTTTAGGCATCCTAAAGACTTTCCCTGGTTTTGGTGAGAGGGTTAAATAAAGGTACAGCATCAGAGCAAGGAAAAGACACCTGGTAGACTGTAACAGTGTTGAATTATCCGTTTCCCCATGATTTTTGTAGAAACCTGTTTAAGTTTCCTTATTTTTAACCCAAAGGGGTTGTTGGGGGTAGGAGTTGGGTGTGAAGGAGTTGCTCTGCCCGCAGGTACGCCCCGGAGTGCCTGCTCCAGAGTAAATTCTACATCGCCTCCGACGTCTGGTCCTTCGGGGTGACGCTGTACGAGCTGCTGACCTACTGCGACTCCGAGGCCAGTCCCATGGCAGTAAGTGGCTGGGAAGGAAATTGCTGCTCAAGATGCTTAAATCAGAGGGATTTTTTATAAAAAAGTTGTTAATATTATTGGAAATAAGAAGTAGAATGAATCTCTTGATCTTAGAGAATGATAGAATTGTCTGGCTTGCAAGGGAACTTTAAGATCAAGTCCAACCATCAGCCCAACCCTGCCCAAACCCCCGCTGACCCGTGTCCCTCAGCACCACGTCTGCCTGGATTTGAAATCCCTCCAGGGATGGTGACTCCACCACTGCCCTGGGCAGCCTCTGCCAAGGCTTCACAGCCCTTTCCATGAAGAAATTTTCCCTGATATCCATCCCAAACCTCCCCTGGGGCAACTTGAGGCCATTTCCTCTTGTCCCATGGCCTGTTCCTTGGGAGAAGAAACTGATCCCCCCATGGCTACACCCTCCTTTTCTCCAGGCTGACCCCCCCCAGCTCCCTCAGCTGCTCCTCACAAGACTTGGTCTCCAGACCCCTCACCAGCTCCGTTGCCCTTCCCTGGACACGCTCCAGCCCCTCAAGGTCTTTCTTGTCACGACCCTCATGGTGTCTTTCACCCTGTGCAGAGCTAAGCTGTGGTGCCCATGTGTCCTAGTGAAGAAACTATATTTATAAATATTTCTATCTGTTTTTTAAATCGAGTTTAGCTGTAGGATAAGCATCTGTGGTGGGTTTCATCTTGAGATTGAAACATCAGAGAAGTTGTTGATGCCCCATCCCTGGAAGTGTTGAAGGCCAGGCTGGATGGGGCTTGGAGCAACCTGCTCTAGGGAGAGGTGTCCTTGCCCATGGCAGGGGGGTTGGAACTTGATGATCTTGAAGGTCCCTTCCAACTCTGACCATACTGTGATTGTGGTCCTCAATCCATGGAACGGCCTGGGTTTGCACAGGGTAGGAGGCTCCACCACTGATTCCCTCTCTCTTTTGGCAGGAGTTCTTGAAGCTGATCGGCCCCACGCAGGGCCAGATGACGGTGGCTCGGCTGGTGCGGGTCTTGCAGGAAGAGAAGCGGTTGCCGCGGCCGCCCAACTGCCCTGAGGAGGTAACGACGCGCCCACGCCTTCATAATGACACACAATTAATTAACAGGCAAAGCACCACACGGTCACGGTTGATTAGGGGTGGGAGGGAAAAAATGCCAAGGGTGCTCTTAATGAGGCATTGCCAAGGTTTTTAAGCATTATTTAAAAAATTTATTGACATTACAGAGTCACAGAGTATGGGGTTGGAAGGGACCTCTGGAGATCATCTCCTCCAACCCCCTGGTGACCAGGCTGGGTTTGAATGTCTCCAGAGATGGAGACTCCCCCACCTCTCTGGGCAGCCTCTGCCAGGGCTCTGCCATCCTCACAGGGAAGAAGTTCCTCCTCATGTTGAGATGGAACTTCTTATGTCCAAGTTTGTGCCCGTTCCCTCTTGTCCTGTCCCTGGGCACCACTGGAAAAATTCTGGCCCCATCCTCCTGACACCCACCCTTGGAGTATTTCTAGGTGTTGATCAGATCCCCCCTCAGCCTTCTCTTCTCCAGACTAAGCAGCCCCAAATCCCGCAGCCTTTCCTCAGCAGAGATGCTCCAGGAATCGATGACATTGATGTTCCTGAGTTCACAGCATCCCTTCAGAGGGGTCTAGAACTTGGTTTTAATGTTTGGATCCGTGTAAAATTCATTCTGGATCCGAGAGTTCCTGGACGTGCAGAGACACAAACCCCAACACCCCTCAGCAGGGTCTTCTCCTGCCCCAGGGCCGGGCTGGAGCTGCTCCGTGCACCCCGAGGAGGCTGGGGGAGCGAGGGGCAGCGGTTGCAGGCAAATGAAATGTTTCATATCCTTTAAAAAACCTCTTTTTTTTTGTGGTTAGGTGGACCAGCTGATGAGGAAGTGCTGGATATTCAAGCACGACGAACGGACAAGCTTTCACAACCTGATCCAAGGATTTGAAACGATCATGAGTAAAATGTAACGAGGTTGTGGTGTTGGTTTTTATATCCTGTCAGTCCTTTGCGTGTCAAAAACATAAATGCCCACGACCTGTCGGTTTTCTTTTTGTTTTGTTTTATTTTTAAACTACTGTAATTTGTACTCTGACTGTGCTGATGTGTTCAAAGGAGTCTTTTCCCAACAGTTTTCCTTTTTAATTTTAGTCACCAGTTGGATGGACTGAATTAAAAGGCGTGGCAGGAACCCAGCGCTTCAGCTCCCTTTTGCTGCTGGTTTTATCTTTCCTCAGCACAATTAGAAGGACCCTGATTGATTGATAATTACGAGGGGCAAGGGCTGGCTCCAAATCCAGTGGCAGTTCTGAGCCGTATCCTTTAAAACATCTGCTGTGTCCCCCCTTCCTGCTGGAAGAAGAGCACCAGGGGACACGAGAGGACTTGAGCAATTGAATCACTTTGATGGGGTTTGGAGAAAACAAGTTTGCCTGCCCCCATATCCTTCACATGCACTTAAGTTTTAGTAACCAAAAATGAATTATCCCAAGCTCTGGCATAAAAAATTCCAGGGGAGACAAAGCAGCTCGTTTTAAGGAGGCTGCAGGTCTGAGCTCTTGGATGTTTTTGAAAAGTTAAGTTAAAAAAAATAATAAACAGCTTTACTGGCCTGTTCAAAAACACACCAACCCACCGACAGAAACATGGAGTTGCGTGTGCAGTCACGCTTCTCATGGAGAAACCTGGATTCTGGATAAATCTCTCTGCTTTTCCTTGCTCAGTGCTCCCTCCTTCCCACGTTTCCACCTGCTGATGTTTCCGGCGGCGGTGGGAGAGGTGCCCAGGGGCTGCTCTTTGGCTTCTCCTGCCCCTCAACGTGCGCCGGGGATTCATCACATACTTTTAAGGATAGGAAATAAATAAATGTTTACCTGGAATTTGGAGTGGAGTGGGTGCTCCCCTAACAAATAAGGGGCTAAAAATAAAAGCCCCAGAGGTGTGAGCAGGGGAGGGGGAGAAAAACACCTGGAAAGATATTCTGGATATTCTTTGGGGCACAGATTTCTTTGGCCAGCACCTTAGTTGATGCCAGCAGTTCTGCAAGGCTGTTCCTTTGGCCCCGGGTGCTGACTCTTTAAATCCCAGCATTTCATTTGACTTCCAGAGCCCAACCACAGGAGTGAGGAGGGAAAAAAAAAAACCCAAACCAGTGGGGCCAGACTGGGACCACCTTCCTTTGGTTTCCTTGCCAGGCCCAGCGTTAGGGTTTGAATCTGGGTTTCTAAAACCTGTGGGTGTCCCTAAAACCGTGGTTTAACTGGAAACCTTTTGCTCAGCAGCGACCCAGCTCATGCCCTTGAAGAGCTGACCCTGGGTGCTGGCAGTGACAGGAAGGCGACTTTAAAGACCTATCTCTCTCTATATATAATTGTAATTATGAGCTGCAACAAGGTCAGATTTATTTTTACAGTATTACATTATTTTTTCTGTATGTCACTTATGGATCCGTAAGCACTTTGTTACTCTTTATACAACCCACAGCTAATAAAGATTTTTTTTTTCTCCACGTGCGTTGTCTTTTTAAATCAATCATAAACTAAACAGCAAAAGATTATTTTTTTTTTTAAAAAGTAGCTTCCCTAGGACTAGGGACCGGAATGTCTTCAGGACAACCTTTCCTTACCTTAAATGAATATTTTAAAGCTGGCCCAGAGGTGGTTTTCTCCCACAGAAATCCACTTTAAATCAGTATCAACAATTTATATTCATTGAAAAGCGTAACAGGTTGAGAAAGTTGGGTGTACAAACAGCTCCAACTAGTACAAGTAACTTCTTTTTTTAAAAAAAACCCACCCAGTATTGAAAAATAGCTTCAGTATTATCTAGTAGAAGGACCCAGGGTCTGGCCTCAGTGCTCACTGAATTCCGAATTTGGGAGAGGATCCCAAGGCAGAAACACAGAAACACCCCCCTCCCTGACTCCCAATTTACCTGACACAGATTCCCATTTCAAAAGCTGGGATTGCCAAGTCTTCAGCTACAAGGAAAGTCTCCGACCAGAGTTGCTTAATGACTAAGATAAAAATACAGTCTTTTTTTAAAAAAAAAACCCAAAAAACCATAAAATTAGAGAAAAGAGCAATAGAGTCAAGCTGGGAACCTGCTCTCTCTCTGATGTCACCCCCTCGGCCCCAGGTGAGTGAGGAGCTCTCCCTTCTAGCCAGGAATAGCTCGTGTAAAAGGAAAGATTTAAGAAAAAGAGTGGAAAAAAAAAAAAAGCCAGAGGCAGGCAAATTCCAACAGTGAAAGCTGCTTGGGGAAAAACCAGAGAGAAATCCCCCAGCAGATTAATGACACCATCCGTGGAGCCCATCAGCATCGCTCCTGCTCCAGCTCTGAACTGACAACCGTCAGGAAAAGCTCACCAGGCAGCGGAGTTCTTCCACTTTTCAATTAGGATCTTAAAATCGGTTCTTTTTTACCCATCTCCCATCCCCTGCAGGTGTAGCCCCAGCCCTGCCTTACCCCCAGCACACGTGTTGTTTTACAGAGCCTTTCCCAAACTGTAAATTACTTATTCCAAGTCAAAACCCCCCAAACCTGTGGGTTCTTGGCCTAAAAGCAGCTCCAGGTTACTTCACTGTCCCAGCATCTCCGGCTTTTCCTGTTGCAAGGCAGCACACAGCATCACAGCTTACTTTTAACAAACATTTATTGAAAAAAAACCCCAAAAAACAAACATCACAGAGGCTCTGGGAATACATTTGGTATATCTCCGTTCCAGGATTAAGAGGAAATATTAAAAATATAAAGGCTGTAAATGCAGAACTCTTAATCCTGGAGGAAAAAAAAAAAAAGTAAAGATTGAAAAAAAAGAAAAGAAAAAAAAGAAACCAAACCCCACATTCCGAGTTAAAAAAATAAGAAAACCCAAAATTTACTATCAAGAATTCATCTTTTCACTGCCTCAGGGTGAGGAGAAAGGCCCGACGGTCCCTCCTTGGGATTTTTTTTTTATTGCTTTCAGCTGGTTCAAAAAAAAAATGACCCAAACTCACCCGGACACTTTGTGCTGTCAGCTCCAGCCCCCAGCCTGAGTCCTGTCCTTCCAGAAGGCAAATCAGAGCAACCTGGCAGCCAACACGTACCGTTTCCTCGGCAAATTTGCCCGTTTTGGGGGGTTTGTTCCTCTGGGGATACTCAGAACATCTCCCCTTCCCGGCAAAAAAAGAAGGATTATTCGTCTGAAGTTAAGGCAGCAATAAATAGCAGAGGTACGAAGAGCCGTCCCTGGCGTCCCCCCAAGGGCAAGAGGAGGCCGGGCTGGGGAGGGATGGGGGGGGTTGGTTATTTTGGGCTCAATAAACGCGTTTTTTTTTAAGCGAGGATTCTGCGTAACGGACCGCGGAGCCTGCGGGGGGCTGGCCCAGGCACTCCACGGGGCCGGGCTCCGGGGAGGAAACCAGGTAGGAGGAGCCTCTCTTCTCGCTTCTAGTCGGAGCCACCTGAGGAGGAGGAGAAGAAGAGGAGGTGACACACGATCCAGCTTGGGAATGACTCTGGAGCAGGAGCCAGCAGCCGGTTCCAAAGGCCCGACTCCTTCGGCTCTAAGGGCCGGCTATACACAGCTCGTGAGTCAGCGTTTGTGCCCTTTCCCTAAAAAAAACCCAACCCCTCTCCTCATAAAATCATTGGAGCCCCACCAAAAGTGCGTTTTTGGGAGGGCACAGGGCTGCTGGTGGGTGTAATGGCCATGCTGCCACCCCGCAGGGTCACAGTGGCTCCAGCCACCTTCATCCCTTGAAGTCCAGCACCTTCTCTGCCCCTTTCTTTTCTCTGGGAGACCTGACCGGGTTGGACTCTCCTGGCAGAGCAACCTCAGTAACTCAAGATACCAAAGGATTTGGTTTCCAGCTGTGGCACAGCAGGGTGGTGGTGGGGATTACGGGGCAACATCTGCCCCTTGCAGGCATGGGTTTACGTGTGATATCAAAGAGAAGGAGAGAGCAGTAACAATCCCTTCAGCCCAACTTCCATTTAACCCACAAAGAGGGCCATGGAGATGCTGGGAGGACAGGCTGAGAGAGTTGGGAGATTCAGCCTGGAGAAGAGAAGGCCTCAGAGCCCCTTCCCATCCCTAAAGGGGCTCCAGGAAAGCTGGGGAGGGACTCTGGATCAGGGAGAGGAGCCACAGGACAAGGGGAAAAAGTTTCATACTGAAAGAGGGGAGATAGAGCTGAGACGTGGGGAAGAACTTCTTGGCTGTGAGGGTGGTGAGACCCTGTGCAGGCTGCCCAGAGAAGCTGTGGAACTCTGGAGGGGTTCAGGGTTGAAGGGGGCTTGGAGCAACCTGGTGTGGTGGGAAGTGTCCCTGCCCAGGGCAGAGGGTGGCACTGGCTGGTCTTTAAGGTCCCTTCCAACCCAAACCAGTCTGAGATTTAAACCAACACGCCTCACTGACACACAGAAAGCTCTGAGGTGAGGACATCTCACCTTCTGGTGAGGGCAGAGGTGACGGTCCCTTGCCCCACCACCAGGGGCCCCTTGGGATACACAAGGCTCAGGTTCAGTTCCTCTCGGGATCCACCACACGTCATTAATTTCATTAATTAAGCAGTCCCCTTGTTCTAAAAGACTGAAATACCTGCCCTGTAACCACCATCTGACCCTGATCTCACCACGTCCTGCTCCACCAGGGTTAAGCTTGGCTCCTAGATCAGAAGATTCAGGGGTTTGACTCACGTTGGGCTGAATAATTTAGAAACCTTCAAATGTTTCAGAGACCAGGAGTCAACGACTCCTTCACCCAACCAAAAGACTAAACATCCCCCAGCCCCTTGCTAATTCACAGTCACAACTCCAACAACCCTCAGCTAAGTCCAATTTCACCATAAATAGGAATTTCCTTGAGGAAAGGCTTAGTTTTTGCCCCCCTCTTCTCTCCTGCTCTTCCAACAGCCGTGGGGATGTCACACACGCTCTGGCCACATGGGTCACACATCTCTGACCATGCTGCTCCTCCACCTCCAAAAGCAGCCCCAAAGAAGCAGGAGAAAAACAGGTTGTGGGGATAAAGCGTGCACCCCCACACACTCCCCACCACTACAGAGCCTCTTGGGGACCAGTTTGAGTCCCCTCTTCACTGGGATTTGTCTTTTGAGCCCAGGAAGGAGAGAAGCCCCTTGCTCTGGAGACAACCTGTACTTGGGTCTAGTTTATGCCACAGGACTGATGGCTCTTTCTGCCTTTTCCAGCACCTGGCATTAAGGCAGACTTTCAGAAGAGCTCTTCAAGTCCACCTTCCACGTACAAGCTTTCCTCTTCCAGACTGGAGACAAACTGGAAGGCATTAGTTTGCTCAAATCCCAGACCATTCCCTTCTCTTGTTACAATCTCCCCCATTTCCAGCCACATCAGAGTCGTGTGTCCCTCCTAAATCTCCTCTGAACCCTGGAAAATCTCACGCCAGGTCCAAGATGTGAGTTTTTGAACGCCAGATCATCCATCCTGTGCTGAATCCTGGTGCCAACCTCTGTGCAGCAATGGGATTTAAGGCCGTGATGGAAGTAGAGCCGGGCTGGAGGCTGGAGTCAGCTCAGCCTCCCTCCAGCAGTGCTCAGAGAGATCATCATCCCTGGCCCAGGCTCACAAAGGCAGCAGCTCCTCACACTGACAGACATTATTTCCCTGCAGCCTCTCCAAAACAGACAACAACTTGGCTTTTAGGGTCTCTGCCATCCATAAAATTGTTAGGAATGGGATTTACTTACAGCAGGAGGGTATAAATTTCTCAGGACTGGGTTAAACCACCCTCCTGGCAGTCCAGCCTCCTTTAAGTTGTCCCTCACAGCTTCCATAGCCTCTCCCCATCCCTCCCACAACATCACTGATGAAAACTAGGTGCCTACGGGGTGCAATGGACAAAGGAAGCTCTGTGGAATGAGTCTGGCTGAACCAGGCTGCATCTGCCATCTGTTAGATGTTTCAAATGAAAGCCAGTTCTAAATGGTTTTCCTCCCAGGATCCAGTCAATGGCATCACAAAGTGCCAGCTGTAGATAACCCGGACGCTGCCATGATCTGCTAACTCCACTGCAGAGGTTTTACCCCACTGGCACCCACTGCAAAACATCTGCAGTCAGGCAAAAAAAAAACCCCAAACCATCTAAACCCAGTGTGAAGCTCCTCCTCCTCCTCCTTTGTTCACTTCCTACTTTACTTGCCTCCTTCAAGGCACTGCTGCACATTCAGATACCACCTTTCCAAGAGCTTTGCTCACAAACATCCGGCTTTTTCTTTGCCTGTGGGACTTCTTGGCGGTTTGTGGGCAGCGAGGAACACTCATATCCAGGCTTCTGGAAGGCCCTGAGGGAATCTGGCACTGGCTTTTACTGAGCACATCCACCAGGAACTGCGTGTGATCCTGAGCAACTCGGGATGCCGAGAAGCCCGAGTGCAGTGGGAAAAAACTCTTTTCCTTGGCTTGTTGTGGGTCCAAAATCCACTCGGTGGCAGCATAAGACAAACAAGAAGCACTCCCACCAGCAGCTGGATGGGGCTGCATCTCCTGTCCCTCCTCTCACCTTATTTAATGGTTTTTGTGGAGGAAACTGGAAGCTGCCTGGCTGGGGTGATCCCTGGGCTCCACTGTAAAGCGTAGGCACGACCTGCAAGCAGGTACTGTAGGCTGGGTATGATCCACCTGGAGATTCCTAAACGCAGAAGGGGATCCATGATAGAGCAGAAGTTGAAAGAAAATATGTTTAATAGTCCCTTTTTACTTGATATGGTAACAAGCACTCAGCAGATGTGAAAATATCCAAGTGTATTGTTTGCAGCAGCTCAGGCATGCAGCGATTTCTTGAGCAAAATGTGGCATCCGTGGGATGATTTACTTTACACAATTCCTTTAAAAATGGAAAACCTCAGGCTACAGAATGGCCTGGGTGAGAAACAATCCTCCAGTAGCGCCACTGGGAAGTAACCTTGCGGTGTGCTGTGTCTTGGAAGGAGTGTTTTAATGCACTCCTGAACTTCACAGGTAACTTGGGATTGTGGGATTTTGGAGAGAGAAGAACATTCACTGCAGAGATAATCAAAAGCGTGAGCGTGAGCCCCGGTGAGTGAGGGTGCAGGGATGCCCTGCAGAAGGTGCCCATGCAGTGCCACTTTTCCCACGTTCTCCAGCCCCTCATTCCTGCAGTACCAATGGCAGCAGCTGCTATCAGCAAAGAAAGCCGGTGTCCAGACTCCAAAAGCCCCCCAAGAGCTGATGGGAGAAGCAGCCAGTGGAGACACATCAAGAAAATGAAATTATTTCTCACCTCAGAGGCTTCATTTTCAAATTCATCGACTCTTGCCTGGGCAGAGTGATATGCCTGAGCACAATGCTGATACCACTGCTGCACAGCCTCCTATAAAGGAGGGAAAAAACCCCTTCCCATTAGCTGTCATAGAATCATAGAATGGTCAGAGTTGAAAGGGACCTTAAAGATCATCAAGTTCCAACCCCCCTGCCATGGGCAGGGACACCTCTCCCTAGAGCAGGTTGCTCCAAGCCCCATCCAGCCTGGCCTTCAACACTTCCAGGGATGGGGCATCAACACCTTCCCTGGGCAACCTGTTCCAGTGCCTCACCACCCTCCCAGGAAAGAACTTCTTCCTAATATCTCATCCAAATCTCCCCTCTTCCAGTTTAAAACCATTCCCCCTCGTCCTGTCACTAGACTTCCTGAACAAACAGTCCCTCTCCAATCTATGAAGATCACTTCGAATGAGGACAATTCTTATGGTCTCACGGGACACGAGAATGAGTTAAAAGGCAAAGCTCTCCAAGAAGCACCAGAACACATTTAACACCAGGGATAAAAGCTCAAACCAAACGTTTAAAACTACATCGAGGGTGTAAAACATATAGAATATACATCTTCTGGCAGCAGATGGCATACAATGCCATTTTTGTGACATGGAAGGAACAGACAGCACCAATACAGCTGAAGGCTGGCATCTCTGGCATCTCTGCACCTAAGTGACATCATCTAATCTTTTCTGTTATTGAAGTTAACACCAATAACACTGATGCTGCAATACTACTGATTTTTCTGGATGGTATTTTAAGGATTTGAGGTTAAGAACTACCTCCAGGAGACATCAAAACAAATTTAAAGCCAACAGTCATATTCAACCAAAATATTCAAGGCTATGTTAGCGCTTCCATGAAACATACAGCCCAACAACCCACAGGACACCTCTCCTGCTTCTCTGTCCCACAACTGTCACCATGTCTGACCTGACCATGAGATGGGTCTGACCCACAGCAAACATCCCACGTCCCTGCTGCAGCAAACTCATCCCCTCCTGGCCAGGCTGAGACCCTTCTCACCCCAAACCCCCCACCGTGCCCACCCATGCTCCATCCTCTGGACCCAACCCACTCCCACAGCAGCCCCATGAGCTTTGGAGCAACACAGCTTTCCTGGGCAGCAGCCCAGGAGAGGGGAGCACAGCTGGTTTCTGCCCTCCTGCTACAGGATGAGAGATCAGGGGACTCTGGAGAGAAAGAGGAGACAGGGACAGGGGAGAGAGAGACCAACAGCAGAGCCAGGGTGGGTGTCTCAGCACAGACCCAAGTTTTTTATACAGCACTGACAGTACCACAACCCAGTTCTTCTGTTTGACTTGTATTATCATCACAGTGAAACCAGCCAGCACAGACTGCAAAAGTACCCTGAGCTGTAGAGGAACTCCTGGAGGACAGAACACACTCTTCTCTGGGATCCAGCCAACGCTCAAGAAAACTTTGCAACTTCTTGGGAAGGGAAAGAAAAACTTCATGGTTTTGAAGACAGACAAAAGCCAAGCCCAGAAGCTGTTAAGAAGTAATTTTTCAGCCCATTGAACCTGCTGAATCCAGGTTCTCAAGAAGAGACCTTTCAATGGTTGCAGCAGGGAATGTCTTGAAGCTTCTTTTGAGTGGCACTAGGTGGGCTTTGTGCTAAATCTATTCTGTTCACTGAGAAGGAGAAAGTGAAGAGGACCTATGGGGTTCAACCTAAAGAAAAGGGTGGGCTTTGGTTGTAGGAAAGCCTGGGAACCCTTGAAGAGCAGTACCTGATGTTGAGCAACGCTGTTCAACCACACGTGTATCAAGAAGTGCATTAAAGACTACACAGAGAAGAACAAGGAGCAGAGGGAAGGATCTCTGAGCAGATCTCTGCCAAAAATCCTACTACCGGAGCCAGGAATGCCAAAACCAGGCTTCAGAAGTTAAAGCACCACAAACCAACATACCTGTGTGTACTCCCCATGCTGCTGAGAGTAATTAAAATAATTTTCCATTGCGTGTTGTGACGTGGTTCCCTGAGACACGGCAGCATCCACGATGTTGTTGGGAAGTCCCGGCTGCTGCGGGGGACTGGAGGCTTTGCTGGCAATCGCTGTTCGGAAACGGAAAGAACACAGGGTTTGTAGAAACTGCACAAAATCAAACTCTCCTTCTGCAATATTCTGGGATTAATACAGGAATTTGCTACTTCAGATGAGGCTGTGCTACAATTAATTAGCACTACTAATGACTGAAGTTCAATAAGCCCGTTAGCTCTGAAAATACACCCTTCTCAAACAAAACATTAACTATGAGGATAGATCACACTGCAGTTTTAGGAAAGGCCACAAGGTAAGTGTTGTGGTCACTGGAATTACCTGCCAAGCAGCATAATGATTTGCCACACTCTGGAGGAAGGAAAACTTGCAACTAAAACTGCCACCAAGATGATCAGAGGGATGGAGCACCTCTGCTGTGAGGACAGGCTGAGNGGCAGGGGGGTTGGAACTTGATGATCTTTAAGGTCCCTTCCAACTCTGACCATTCTATGATTCTATGATTCTAAGTATTTGCTTACCTGGAAGACATATACCAGGCAGCACACTGGCCAAATTCAAGTAGGGGTTGGTGCTGAGCCGTATTTCTTTCGGAGGTTCTCCTAGCAGCGAGGTCTGTTTTTTCAAGGGAGCCTGCAGAACAATTGGACAGAACAAACTGCATCATATTCACACAACCTTTGTAAGAAATAAGGTAAGTGTCCCAGCAGGACTTTGAAAAAAAAAAGAACAAACCACCAACTTAGCCCTGTAAAATGTAACAGGAAAACTTTTAAAATAAATACTGGGAGCAACTGTCTGGACACACTGCTTTTATTTCTTCTTTGTCAAATCATTTTGTAGGAATGTTTCTCTTTAGACTGTAAGTTACTAAAGGGCATTAAAAAAACCCCAAACAAACAAAAGAAAACATTTTACATTCAAGTAAATGCATATTAATCACCATAACAACTCCAGATGCAGGGATTCTGCATTAAGTACATGGCCAAGACAAAAAACCAACTCTTTTCACCCAGAGACGCAAGCAAATGAAGGACTGGGGAGACAACCCTGTCTGCAATGTGGCATTACAACACATCGTACTGAGCGTTTATAAGCTTGGACTTAAAAGGGGAAAACATTTAGGTGTGGAAATGAAGTGTCAGAACTGCCAGAAGTGGTTCCCATGAGGGTCTAAGAAGGGTACACCACCACCTTGGGCTTGTGTTAGAAAAAAACATCAGAAATACATCGTGTCCAGCTCTGGAGTCCTCAACAGAGGAAGGACANCATTCTATGAAATACGGATGAAGTAGCTATGGCAAATTACATAGCTTGTCTGAAATACAGAGCTCAAAAACAGACTAGTTTTTAAGCACTAAAAACTTCCAACAGAATGCTGGAATTCTTCATCTGGATGCAAAAGCAGGCATTTAAGACAGCATGACCGCTCAGTACCACCATACTGTGGCTGTCTTGTCAAGGAAGTGAATTTTGCAAAGTGGGCCTTCTGTCTACTGGTGCAGGAAAGGAAACAATTAAATCATCTGCCAGTATTTTTAAAAAAAGAACTTTTCCTGATAAACAGGATAGAAAGAAATTAATTATCCGGTCTTCAATGGCTTAATTACATCGCCTTTCAATTACGTGAAATGCTGAAATAAAACACTGATTTTATATCTGTATCCACAAACACCCTATGGATCTTACAGGTCAACCTATATATAGGTTAAAATCCCACTTTTCTGCAGTAAAAAGTGATTTAAACATTAAAAAAAAGTACTTTCTTAAGTAGGACCAAACCTGTCTAAAAAGGCAGACACCAATACTGTATATAATCTAATCAGATGGGTCAGAAATCACGTAGGGAAAACAGAGATCTGATCTGAATTAAGAACATGTTTCCCTTTAAATGTAAAAATATTTACATATATGATTTAAAAAAAGCTAATTCTGCTAATTACAGGACAAAACTACTGAAAAAAACACTTAAATCCTATCCCATCATCCTGCCACTGCTCATTTTCACGGGAATATATATTAAAACTGATACAGATTAAGAATATGCCAGCTGTGGCAGAGAGGATACAGATTAAAAGTGGAAAATTCACACACCACCTGGAAACCCAAAGGCCCCACATTCCACCAGAATTGTTCCTGATTAGTCGTGAAATTCGACTACAAGTTCAAGTTTCAGTCTTCAAAAGGGCCACTGCCCTTGAGATAATTTCATCATCAAATACTATGAGGCAAACACATGGAAAAACCAAAAAAACCCTCCAGCATTGTAAAAAGCTTCCTTTGTTAATTCATTTGGACCACCAAAGAGCAGTATTGTTCTCTCCCTATTATTCATAACTGAAATGACCTTAAAATATCTCATGGATGATCCTGTGATTTAGCAAATTTTATAGGGAAGCACTACAATAAGCAGCTGCAGTTGACTCTGAGGCGTGTTGAAATAAAAAAGGGAAAATCCACAGACACATAGAGGAAAAAATAAAGAAAGAAATATTTGTATTCAATATTCCTTACCCCCAAACTCGTATCAGTACTTTTGAGTTGATTTGGTTGTTTGGCATGGCCAGCCCTCAAAGCTCCAGCAGAAAGATTTGTCAAGGTCTGATGATAAGGCTGTGATCCCGAGACAACGGCTTCGGTAGTTGATTGTTTATCCGGAGCATTATTTTGTCCTGGCAAAGCTTGTCCAACAATGTGCTGATTGGGAAAGAATGGCAGCATGCCCATCCCTGCCGCCGCCGCTGTTTGAATTGGAGTCAGATTAGATGCTGCAGTCAACCATAAATGGAGAAACTTTTCTCTTAGACAAGATTTATCAGGACGTTTTGTTTGTGGTTTTTACCGAGCGATGAGGAAAACATTTAGAGATCTCTTCTACAGCTCTCCCCGAAAACCAGATTCTGACAAGAGATTTGTATTCTTTTACCCTTCCAGGAGCAAACAACTCTATTTAAAGCTAATACAATGGAAGAAAACCATGACTTTTCTAAACATTCACTGTGATAATAAGTTACTTAATGTTTCCTGCCGCTTTCAAAATCTGTGAACAACATCCTAGAGGATCTTGTATTGGAACAGATGGGGAAAACCCCATTCCAACTTGTAAAAACATTCTTTTTCCAAACTAAAGGGCTAGAAAATATTCTCCAAAATTAAAATCGAGATATTCAGAGTAAGTTTGCTCCCTGCCCCCCACGAGCTTCTCCTTGCTCCCGGTTACTACCACCACCCAGACCATGTCTACAACTTCCCTCTCAGTGGAGGAAAGACAAACCATGCACCGAGCAACATCACAATTCATCTTTCCTCATAAAAACTGTGGGCATCACTGGAGCAGAAATTTGCATTCAGAACTGACATCCATCACAAACTGGATGTTAAAGCTCTACTGGTTAATGAAATTAATGCAAAAAACCCCTTATTAACAGTGCCTCTTCAGATTTATCTGCTTTGAAACAATCAACCCCCAAATTTTGGTCTTAAATTAAAACATATTAAAAAAAAAGGTAGTAACTGAGCAAGCAGAATATTTAACAAATATTCAACCAACGTTACAGTGTGCTTTTTCTTCCCTGCCAAAGGGACAAGCCAGAAAACAAGGCAAGATATTTCAAGTTTGTTTCTGCTTAAACCAGCTGGTTATATAGAAAAATAACTTGTTACCTTAACTATATGGCTACACAACGTGCATCCTATGTCCAGCTCTCTGCCTGGATATATTAGTGCTTTGGCTACAGCGGGGGGAAAAATAAGGTGCATCATTTCAAGCTGAGCATTTCTACTGATTCAGTATGAAATAAAATGTCATTTACACTTAAGAGCTTCTCGACGGGTTCCCATGCCTGAGCTCACTGAGGGTATTACCCCTATTCCCAGAACTGTCTGCAGTAGCATTGTTGGAGGTTCTCCCAGCAAACCCGGTTTCTATAAGGAAGAATAGAAAACCGTGTAAATGATTAAAGTAATCTGTCTGTAGCTATTTCTTACAAATTTCACATTCAGTTAAGCTTTTCAGATACTAACTGTTCCATTAGACTAGATGAAAAACTAAACTACAGAGCTATAAACTACAGAACTAAACTGTTTCATTATTCTACATGAAAAAAAAGTACTTGTTTTAGCAGTTCTAAGAATGTCTGAAGACGGTGGGAGTCAAAGCTGTGACCTTACACTGTTAGCCTGAAGGTTTTCCATCTTCATCAGCTGCTGCTGTGGCAAGGGTAGGTGAGCAGGGCTCTGCAGCAGTAAGTTAGAGGCACTCCCCAGAATTGAACTCTGTGACATTAAGAAAAGAAGGGTTAGTTGATAGCCATGGAAAAAAATATGTACTTGAAACATTTCCTCCAGATGATACTGCTGAAGGAAATTTAGATTAGTTTCTGGGTTAATACAGCAAAGGAAAATAACTATTTCCTCCACAGAAGTACATTTTTCTTCATTCATAGGAAGTTATTTCAAGTTCTACTCAACTCTTTTTTTCACCTCCCAACCACAAGTATGATTTCTGCTGGCTTTTAAAGGATCAAGAGTATACTCCAAACACAAACCAGACTCCATCGCAGCCCCCGTGCCCAAGCCAACAGGGAAAGCTAAACATGTCTGAGGCCTCAGCAGACAGACTAGACAGAAGAGTTACCTACGGTGCCAAGAAGAAAGATGAGACACGAGGACTCCAGGGGATTAGGAGCTGCAGGAATAAGGACTTTGTTGTTTGTTAACATTTGCATTGTGCCTTGCATTGCAATTCTACTGCCTAATCTCTGCCAAATATCAGTTTACAGGACTTGGTTGCAACCACCAGGGACTCTCTCTCATCCTTTGTTTTACAGTTACCAAACAGTATCCTCATTTTTAAAGAGGAATATCCAGGTGTGGTTTTTCCCCCCTTTTGTAATAGCAACTATCTACATGGAATTCTATTCCAGAGACATTAAAAAGCTCACAAACCACAGTGCCTACAATCTTTAAACTAGTAATATTTTTCTTTCAAAAATTCTGGATCAATTTGCCATCAGAACTGAGCCACTTCACAAACAACTTTGGGGCACTGTGTTCAGACTTTGCTACCGGTACATTCAGCATTACGTGCTCAATGCTAACACAGTGGCTTAAAAGAAACCTTATGTCCACTCTGGATCACAAAACCAGGCTGTGATTCATGCTGGCTGAACACAGGCTTGAAATTCTTTCTGGTAACAGCTCTTGAGTGTGATTTACCAGGCAACAAACAGGCTGCTCTACAAACTTTTCTGTACAGTGGTGCAAGAACAGATATATGGGACACTGACTGTGTCAAATCACAACAAGTACAGCCCTTCCTCATTTTTTAGAAATCTCCTACACAGGAAAGGTCATCAAAACCTGGTAAAGAAGGTGGAACCCAAAAAGAAAGCAGCTCTCCTGATGCATGGCTTCACCAATTTCACAGCCTCCTGCACACCAGCTCACAAATATTTTCGAGCCTAGGTTCTGTCTCTGTGTGGCAGGCTCAAATTCCCTATGGAAAAATCCTCTGTGCCAAAACCACAGTCTTCTGGACCCAGAAATGTGCAATTTCAAACAAAAACATGCCACATCTAGACTAGCTACACATCTGTTATTTTAATTGTCTTAGTGATTTCCAGTAGAAATCATCCAGGGCTGTTTACAGTCACCAACACCAGTGGTTGTTCCTTCTAAACGTGGTTATGTCAACAAAGAAAATGTGTTACTTCCATTGCAAAAGCTTCATAAAGGCAAGAATGGAAAAAAAACCAAAAAACAGTTTGGTTAGCATCTTCAGAAGAAATTTTCCAGATTAATAAAGGTTTTAATAAACTGTGAGATGACTGAAGAAAACACATCACTGAGAAACTTTAAAATGCATTATTTTAGCATTATGTCATAATTGCAACTAAGAGAAATTAAAAGAAAGAAGTTAAACTCATGCTGCCTCCAGGGTTGAAAGATTACTGGATTAATAACCTATCTGTTCAAATTCCTCTCTGTCAAATCCTTTTTTATCAAATATTTTATAATGCTGTGGCATAATCATCCTATAAACACTGTTCTTGTCATATTACTTTACAAAATCTTGAATATAAGAGAGCAAAACCAAGAGACACAGGAGGCTGAACCGGTGTGTGACTGGGGAAGTGGGGAAAGAGTCAAGCCCAGATGCTGCCTGTCCCTGCCTTGTGACAATACTGAATTTCAAGGCAATAAAAATAGTGACCTGGTTCTCTCTGCCTTTAGAGAATACTCTGAAAGAAGTCACTGAATCACAGCAAACTGTGCCAGTAGAGGGAATAGGGAAAATCAAATCACTGTCAATAAAATTCAGGTTATTAGAGCAGGTTTGGAGCTAATTAAATGACAGGGAGCTCTCTGGAAGAGCATTAGAGTTGCAAGTCTCTGAAGAGAAAACACTAACTTGTTTGACTGCAGCACTCTTAAGCCAAAAAACACTGGATCATCATCAATCACACTGTTAACTGTGTAAAACATGCCCCTCTCCAGCTGTGATTAGAAAACACTCACATTGCCTTCCAAGGAAGCGTAGACTCTCCACAGCTGAAGAGAGAGGAGCAGTAACTAAACATACCAATTGAAAATGTCATTTAAGTTACAGAAGTATAAGCAAAGAATGATGTATATTTTCACTGTACACAACACAAGCAACTCAGTTGATGGGACAAAATGAAGTAGTATTTACTCAAAATGAGTCAAAATTCACCTACCAGCTTTTAACAGAAAATAAATAGAATAGTATACTTAACATAAGGAGACTGCTGAGTTTTAATTTGGTCTTTTTAAAGATCTTTAAGTCTGTTTTAAGTCTGCTCTAGGGAGAGGTGTCTCTGCCCAGGGCAGGGGGGTTGGAACTTGATGATCTTTAAGGTCCCTTCCAACTCTGACCATTCTATGATTCTATGTTTGTCAAAAAACCCAGCAGAAATAACTAATACTTAAGGGGATTTTATTTTTCAAATGGGAATTTCTGAAACATCCCAAATAGTAAGTCCAAGCCCTTGACTCCAGCACCTCATGGGTATTTAGGAAAATCTCTGTCATGAATATTAAAGGCAAAGTTTGGCTCCTGGCAAGAGAAATCTCTGCAGAACCTCAACACAAGGCGGAGGCTGGCCAAGAGCACTGCTGCAGGGACGAGCTCTGCTTGTGGGATACTCTACCATATCCTCATCTCCAATTTCTACTACAAACTCATCTCAAATATAATTTATAGCCTTTTTCAGAAAGTCTGGTGTCCATCTGGAATTACAGATGGACTTTAAACAGCTTATAGCCTTGAGTGGTGGGCTTTTTTTAACTGAGGAGTAACATCTGCAAATCACTATTTTTTATGGCACACACAGTGCATTTTGGTCCCTGCAAGCTTTAAAATGAAGATAACGATGCCAAGATTGTGGCCTGAATGAGATAAAACAATCAAGTGCCTAAAGGAAGTGTATATGAGCAGTTCCAAAAGAAATGGATGTGCCACGCTCCTGGAGTTCTAATTTTAAGAGGATTTTTTTTTTTTTTGCCAGTAATGGTAAGTTGTCTCTACATCAGCAGGTGTTGGCAAATCAAAAGGTCAGTAAGATAAAACAACTCACTTGTGGAGAGTAAGAACAGTCTGCTCATACATCCCCAACAGCACCTCATAATGAAGAACTTTTCTCAAAGGCAGCTTTAACGACAACACTTGATTTTAGTTGTAATTTCTTAAAACTCTGAGCGTATTTTTCATGCTAAAAAATCTCCACAAATACCTATTTCGAGAAAAGTTATTTTGTCACATACCTGATGAACTTTATTCAGCTGCAGAAAAGGTGGGCCAACTGCTGAGTTTAGAAGGTGAGGTAAACCTGCAGATGCTCCAAGAACTGTATCAGAAACACAAAAGTTGCAGCATTTTGTAAGTTAGGCAAATAAAGATCTTTCCAAGAGTTACTCTGTATTTTTCAGATTTGGTTTCCATGATTCCTTCCAGTGGACTAAAGTTTTCACTATAACGAAACCTTTCAGTACACCCAGCTCTGATCTGCAATTAACAGCATATGAGAGATCAAACGTGCTCTCAAGGCGCTCCTCTTACACTGAGAGCTTCACTCCAAGCTGCAGAAATTCCTGCAGCTGACTGCATGAACCCAGCATTATCTAAAGTGCTTTGAAAAAGTGTTTCTTGACTAAAGTGCTCACTTCAACCACAACTTCTGTTTATCTTCCCTCAGTAGATTATGTCATGAACTCTTAGCTGTGCCCCACCTGACTCTTCAAATTATCTCTTCCCATCCCTGCTCCTAATACCATCACCGTTTGTAATGTGGTAAGACTGTTTTTAGTACATTTGTTCCTATCCATCCTAATGAGAAGGCAGAGAAATATCTCTGGCTATTTCCATGATGAAATGCTGCGTAGGACCGTGGCAGCACCCAAGTGAGTAACGGTTTATACTGGAAACAGCAGGAGAAAAACTCAGGCTGCAAAATTCAGATCTAGAATCAGATTTAAACTTGCCACTTTAAGGATGTCTGCAAAAGACATTTCATTTTAAACCTACTGCTAACATAAACATTCAGAGGCCAGAGTTAACATGAGGACATTTTTTAGGTAACACTAATTTTACCCAGAGACAAGACTGTAACTATCCAGTTCTTGCTTTCACTTTCAAAAAAACGTGAGTCTACACAGACACACTGAAACAGAGTCTGCACAGACTTTGAAATCTGCTCCTCTCCTTCTCGAAGAGCCTCACACGGCCAAGAACAGGGTGTGCTGTTGTTTGGGTTTTTTTAACTCAGTGTTAAAACAACTCACCAGGTTTCACGGCGTGTCCACGCAGCTGGGGCTGCAGCAGCATTTGCAACATTGCTGGGTTATTCAAACTTTTCATAATCTGCACTGGATTTGGCTCCGGAAGCAACCCTTTCCTATTGTTCCTCATCTCCAATAAAGAAAGGCAAAAATGTTAGAATCAGGAGAACACAAAGAATACATTTCAAAGCCTTGTGTGCATATTTAAACGCCAAGATGCCTATTTCATTTTATACAGAAACTAATCCCAACATGTCCTTCCCTGTTTCCCTCTCCTTTCCATGCTCCTTCTTCCTGAAATGAAACACTTAAAACTGTTCCCCCAAACTTTAAGTGTATTATTTTTCCTAAGACACATTTCTTTTTTCCATCTTAAACCAAGACAGTGTTACCAATACAGGAGAACACGGATGCCACATGCTATCTCATAATAGCTCCACTCATCTCTTTGATAAAGATGTGGGCTAAAGCCAGCCCAAGTGGTGAGACTCTCCTGCTTCTACTTTTAAGACAGCTTCATGTAACACTTATCACATCCAATTTTCTAGGAGATAATTTGATAAGACATGTGGGTGTAAAAAGCTTTCTTCTATATCAAGCGTGAAATTAAACTATTTCTCCTACCTTGAAATTTATCTTAAAACTGACATATTCTTGCCTCTCTGTTTTAAACCAAGTTTTAGCTTGTCAAAAGACTCCACTTACAGTTACTTTTCTTTTGAACCGGAATAATTTCTTGTACAGAAAATTAAATTTATTAAAATCCCAGAGTTACAGAAGTGTGACTTTGTGATATCTTACAGCTATATTTTACCCTTCCTCCTTGCAGAATGTGCTCATGCTTTTCCTGAACTGGGCTCCGCTGGATTAAAAAGACAAAAAAGGCTAATGCTTCCAAAAGCTTGGCTCGTTTTCCTAACGCGAAGCAGCTGGATCCCTCTGACCCAACTCAAGGTATATCAAACCCATTCTGAAAACAGATTTGCAAAGATTTTACCATCCTCTGTGCTGCTATAAGTGCTGCCAAGGTGCTTCTGCCCGGGGCTCCTGGAGCACAGTAGGACACTTGGACTCTCTTTCCTTTGATAGTCATGCCATCGGTGAGCTCTTGGACTTTCTCAGCCTGCTCTGCAGTTTCATACTCGACCACGGCAAAGTCCCCAATACAACTATCTTCATCCTGAGCAAACTGAAACAACATTTCATGATATGCTGAAAAAAAACTGCTGAATTTCAGGGGCTGCCTTGCAGTACTTTCACCCATACCTTGCAAATATGGACATCCTACGTTAATGCCTACCCAAATCAGGATGTTTCTTTTCCAAATGTGCTAGATGTAAGCTGAATATTGTAGCTTTACATTATATTTGGTAAAACCTTCAATTTAATTTCATGGAGAACCTGAGCTATGAAACAGATTTAACCCATATTTTCAAAATCAAAAAGGCACAAGAAGGAAATTGCAAATACAGCAACATGCTACGATCATTTTTATCTCTCAAAGTAAGAATTATAAAGTCATGATCGTTCATTTTTTAAGCCTGCAATAATAAAATAATAAAAATGCCATTCATTAGACTACATGAGAGTTGTTGAAACATGTAACAATGCAAATTCCACTGACATGTACTGCCTTTTAGGAGAATATGAAGTCTGTGGTTGTGTTTAATGCCAAGAGAAGATGCCAGACTGATCAATCAAGCAGACTGGAAACAGGCTTATGTGTCAAACAATGCTCTGGCCTTTGTCTGCAGAGTTTTATAGCAGAATGAGCAGATTTAAATCAAACAAAACAAAACAAAACAAAAAAAACTGGGGGGGGGAAGGAGGTGAGAAGGGAGGGAATAAAGCTTCTGCAAAAATCTCCAGTCCCAAAATAAACAGAAATGATATAGTGGTACCAGCTCTGAGGTGGAAGAGAGGAAATCTCTTCTAGATATCCCTGGAGAAAACCATCATATTCCCAACTATTAGGTCCCACTAACAATTGAAATACAAAACGGAAAGTTTTTGAAGAAAAAATAGGGTGGTCAGACCTTTACTGGCACTGTTAAAGACTGGTCTCTGGGAAGAGCTCTGGAGAACACAAATATTTTGATTTATTAACACACACAGAGATCTGTACATGCTATGTGTGTGTATATATACACCGGTCTACATGGAGAAACATTATATTTTATTTTGACATCAGTTTAACTGCACTGATAAAGACCTGAAGTACTTAAGAAAAGAATGGTTTGCAGCTACAGAATGTATTGTTCTTTAAAGCACAGTTAAAAACTCCCTTAATATGAAAGTGCAGCCACTGGTATTCCTGCAAATGGATCAGGGATTTTTAAACTTCTGAAGTAAACACGTACTGAGAAAAGCCCCCTGTCCCTACTCGAGATAACTCGAGATCTCCTGATGACAATTTAGAGTTGATTTAAGGAGGGAATCAGGTTTTCTGGTCTATTTTCTTGAAGCAAAGGACAAAACATGTTCCTCTAACTTCTAGGAAAAGCCCCATTTTTCTAAGACCCAGAAGGCTTCAGCTCTTCCTGACAGAACATTTCTACTGTCAAGAGAGGAGAAAACAAATTAATTTTTTAAAAATGGCAACTTTGGCATAAAATGAAATAAACCTGAGTTTATTTCATGAATTCAGTTAAAGAATTTTAGGTAAGAAGATCAGATTTATGTGATGAAACAGGGCATCAGTTACCAGCAGAACTAAGCCATGAAATCAGCACACAGCAGATATGTTAAAAAAGTCACACCAGGAGATGGGCAAAATGTTCAGAGCAACAACACCGGAGGGACAGGAGTGGTGTGAAGGCTGGAATGGAATGGCCAGGATTGGGAAATGGAAGAAAGAGAGACACTGTTGTTGTTTTACATCATCATGACAAGAGCATGACTGACCATTTTCATTGTTTTTCTGAAACGTATTCAATTCTTCCAAGGTGAAATTTTCCAGACAAAGTGCCCCCCTGGTCATTCCCTATTGTCGTGGCCACTGAATGAACAACAGCTGCTCTCTTTGACCTCTCTCTCTTCGTAGAAGAATGTGAGAGAGAGACATGGATTGACAAATAAACTACTTCAATGAAATATTAATACTAAACCACTACAAAGATAATACTATTAATAAGAAAATAATGAAATAGAAACAGAATCACTGAGAATAAACACTAAGTTATCATAAGTAAACCTATTTTTCTTCCATTATCGCACTTCCATAATCTACCTATTAGCCCATTGCACAGTGTGTTTGTACAAGCGATAGGTAATACGAGAACGTGCCAAAAATGTTTTCTTGGATATATTTTTCACAGGATGCCTGTTTCCTAATGCAAAAGCATACTGTTCAATTCCTGTATTTAGTGACACCGACAGAACACACACACAGACAGACCCTCCTCACCCACCTCAGGTGTGACACCAGTATCATTATGATTTAAGAAGGCAGAAGCCAATTTTTAAGTGCACTGTAGAATAGTTCTAGCAAAAACCAGCTTCATCAAAGCAGCCTCTTATTCTTTGAACTTCAGAATTTTATAAGAATGTTGAAAAATTGTTGGGGGAGCTGATAACAGCCTCGGGATTATCTGACAGCTGGAAAAATGCCCTGAAGTAAAAGACTTTAAAAGATCAATCTGTTTAGCTCATTAAACAAAGATTGAGTAAGTGACTTGATTACAGCATTTAATACCTTCTTACGGGAAAGAAAATAGAGGGGAGCAAAGGCTCCTCAGTCTAGTCATTGGCGAGGTGAAGCTGAAGCCAGATACCTTCAACTGAGAAAACAGACTCAAGTGCAAAATAACAAGGAATGGGCAGGTTCTGGGAAGAGTGACTTCCAATTTAGGCTTCTCCTGGTGTATTTGGATCACAGAAGGACGTGCCTGAGCCGAGTGTTGGAGCTCAGAAAGGGCAGCGGGGAAAACGTGATGGCCCGCAGGTGGGCAGACCAGACAGCCTGATGGACCTTCCGGTCTTAGATGCTGAGGATCTCTGGCTACTTATCCTTGAAGCTAATCCCTGGGCAGCCTTCCAAGATACTTAAGGGGAAAAAAAACATAACAAACAACTGAAGTCATAACCCAGCTGTGTGACTACAAAGCAAGCCTGCTTTCTACCACCTGTTTATGGTACGCTGGTCTGCACAACTTCTATGAGCACTCTTTTATTTGTGGTCTAGTGTCTCACAAGCCGTAACGATGAGAAGGAAAAACCTTTCCAGTGGCAAAGGCTGGTAAGGATATACCTCTTCTGTACCTGCAAAGCTTTCCAAAAGATGCAGCACTTCTACCACTGGTAAGCCCTGCCAACCATGAGATCCCAAGCCTACATCTTCTCCAGTTAGGGAAAAAATACATTAGATACTTGCACAGGTTTCTTAAATAGATTAATTATATATATATTCTTCATATCTAAACTGTTGCACTTGTGGTATTCGTACTCTCTGGCTTTCTCTACTGAGCAATAAAACCATCATCAACATTTACTTTAAGAGCACTCTAAAATATTTCTAAAGTTATTTTCAGTCAACTACATGAGGAAGGGATGTCTTATAAACATTTTATTGGTGCTTCATGGGAGTGGTCTCCTGCAGAATTCCCAGATGACTGCAAACCCACACCAATAACACATCTGTACCGCACTGCATATCACAATGTAGATGGATAGCTATTCACTACTTAAATGAAAAATAAGAAGCTAAGACAGCAAACAGTGTAGATGAAAAGACAGAGCCACTTAAATCGCAACCAGGATCTTCCAAAAGACACAAACTCAACATACCTGGCAGAAAACAGGTTTATACTTTAGTGAGAAAGCTTGGATCAGTTCTTTTGAATCAACGTAGTCTTTCTGAAATTTATCTACACAAAGGCACTTGGAGTGAATAAGATTTGTGGTCAGCTGGTTCACGTCCATCCACTGTGCAAAGAGTGTGTTCTCCTCCAACTGTTTCCCCAGAAGTTCCAGTCTCGCCTTCGCAGCAGAGTCCTTTTTCATATATTCCACAAAGCCATAGCCCTTGGAATGGCCGGTAACTTCGCTATAGACCAAAAAACACCTCTCCACATTGCCATAGGCACGCACAAGTTCTTCAAACTCTTCCAACGTAAACGAAACGGGCAAATTAGTAATGCAGAGCAAAGCATCCGTGGGTTGGAGCTGCACGGAGATTTCTTTTCCCCGAAGAGAATACTGGTGGAATTTCTGAATGGCGTTTTGAGCCTGCTCTCCGTTTAACAGAGTGACGAACGCTGGAAGAGACCAAAACAAATCACGTCACCGACCACTGCTTCTTTTCAGCTACAAAGGTAATTAATGCAACTCTCCCTACCCCCAAAACCCACTAGGATAAGTCACAGAAAAAATAAAGGCTTTGGGATTTAGCCTGGAGATGCAATAGAGAGAGATGCTGTAATATATATTTTAATATTTGACATGATAAACTGGACGCCATGAGTAATTAACTCAACGAGTGCCTACAGAAACACAGGTAACACACAACCTCACTACTTGTAACACAACAAAATTTTCAAATTGGGAAACAAAAAGCAATTAAATTTTCTACTGAAGTCAACGCATTCCTGATTGAACTGAATTTCTCCGAAGACAGCATCCATACATTCCCACTTGGGGGATCAATGGATCTTTTCTGGGTTTTCAATCCACAAAGCAAGGACAGAATCGCAGACTGGTTGAGGTTGGCAGGGATAATCTTGTCCAAACACCTGCTCAAGAAGGGCCACCCAGAGCTGGTTGCCCAGGGCCATGTCCAGATAGGTTCTTAGTACCTCCAAGGATGGAGACTCCACAACCTCTCTGAGCAACCTGTTACAGTGCTTGGTGACCCTCACAGCAAAAACTGTTGTTCAGAGGGAAACTCCTGTAGCTCAGCTGCCAACTCTTGCCTTGTACTGTGTTAATTAAAAAGGATTGAATAATCTGCAGTGAACCACAGCCACTGACAAAGGGAGCAATACCCACAACCTCTGCACCATGTCATGGTCCCACAAGTAGCTGGAAGGAATAAAGAACCACGGACAATCTCATCATCATCCCACAGGTAAATGAAGGTTCATGCAGCGGTGGACGTAGGGAGCACTGTACCACCCACCTTATCTTTACCACCGTGTCATGGTCCTACAGCCAGCCAGAAAGTGCTAACACCTTCTTTCATGCATTAATAATAATTCGTTACAACAGTCTAAACAAGGATTGCCAATTAAAATACTAACATCNTTCCAACCATTCTATGATTCTATGATCAATAATTTAATTTCCAAATAAAATATAAAACACAGGGTGTTTTAAAGCAAGTTCTGGTCTGTGACTACCTTGTAGCAGTTTATATATAATCCAAAAAGAGTAGCAAGTGCAATCTTGGTGACCTACACAATATTTGAGATCTCAGTTTTGCTGTTCTAATCAAACTGAACGTTTGATTTGCTTGCATCCTGCAAGCAATCTGTTTGTACAAACACACAAACAATGCCTCTGCAGTGGGTTTTACAATCTGTTGTAACCAAAGAGACGTATCAGTGATCAGACAAAGATGAGATGGCAAGGAAATCAGCAACCTGGTTCTCAAAGAGATTAAAATGTGCCTGGATAACCATCCACGTTAGTCTGCCCTTCAGTATTCTGACATATTTCTCTAACAGGATACTCTTTGGTATTCTAAGAATAGGTACATAGAAGCCATGGACAGAAGACAACAAAGTTTAAAAATACTGTTAGGTTTTATTAAGATAATTTTTTTCCCCCAATGTTTTGAGTTCATTTAGGGCTACCTCCCTGAGTTTATCATTAATCCGAAATTAGTTCATGTCATCAAGTGAAAACATTGTTTTTATTTAGGAGAATTTAAGAAGATCTAATTGGAAACATCTACAGAGCTATACAAAGTTCTGATTCTGTCCATTGAACTAAAAGGTCATTCAATTTATATAACAAAAACAAACAAACCCCACAAAAACCCCTCAATACAAATGAAGTTCCACATTTTGGGTGGATGACTCCTGTTGTGTGAGGACTTACTTGGGTCAAGACAGAATAAACACACATAAACACCCACAGACCACTAGCAGAACTTTTGCTTTTTGCACAGAAGAACTACTAACACCAAAAATAATCTACCAGATAAAGGCCATGAGTAGGAAGAGCTGAGAGGCTCAAGAACTTTGTTGACTGTACAGTTAAGATTCCGTGACATCAGGGCCTCTGAACACAGTTTTAAAGCCTTCATGAATCCGGAGATAAAGTAATCTAATCTCTCCAAATGAGAAGCCAAGAAAAAATAAACCACCTACAGTGTATTCCAGCCATGAAAACTTGCAGAGGCATGCAGTAAAACACACAAAAATCCACATGAATAGGCAAAGTGCTATATGTGTATATATATATACACATAGATATATATGTATATGTATACCCGGGCACACATATGTATACATCCTAAAACCAACACAAATACATACACAGTAAAAAATTAGTTATATATGAAAAAATCATCCTTCTCTTATCCTTCCCAAGTATTTTCAAGTATTTTCTTTTTCTAAACACGTATGTTCAGTCTGCTGTTAGATACCAGACTACAGTATTTCAAATACAAACTGGTCTTATTCCATATTCAGAAATCAAACTTGTATAATAATGGGATATTAAAGTGCAAATTATTGCTTCTTAGAGGCCGGTGTCAAGAAATACCATTATTCTTTATCTATCAAAACTATTCCAGCTACAGCATTAAGATTTAGTCCTGTAAACCAAGGCTGTCCCAGGCTGTGGGATCTATTACAATTTGGAAGGACAGGAATATGCAGAGAAGTATGTGTCCATTTCTGTACCTCACAAGCACTAAAAATCCACAAATTCCCTGTTCAGAGAATTAATTTGTAAATGAAGGATCAGACTTAAATAATTCAGAATTTAATTAGGTGATTCTACCCCTCTGCTCTTGTGAGGGCCCACCTGGAGTCCTGTGTCCAGCTCTGGAGTCCTCAGCACAGGAAGGACACGGACCTGTTGGAACAGGTCTAGTGGAGGGCCACCAAGATGTTCAGAGGGCTGGAGCACCTCTGCTGTGAAGACAGGCTGAGAGAGCTGGGGTTGTTCAGCCTGGAGAAGAGAAAGCTCTGGGGAGACCTTGGAGCAGCCTTCCAGGATCTGAAGGGAGCTCCAGGAGAGCTGGAGAGGGACTCCTGGTCAGGGAGAGTAACAACAGGACAAGGGGTGATGGTTTTAAATTGAAAGAGGGGAGATATTTAGATTAGATCCCAGAAATAAATTCTTTCCTGTGAGGGTTGTGAGACACTGGAACAAGCTGCCCAAAGAAGTTGTGGAAGCCCCATCCCTGGGGCTTTGAGCAACCCGGTCTGGTGGGAGGTGACTTCATACATGGCAGATGATGTTCCTCATTAGCTTCATCATGGAATTGAAACTTACAACACTGGGAGATTTTAAGTTCTTACCTGTTCTTTTATTTCTGTCCACGTAGCAATACTTGATCTCATAATCTTTAAATAAGTCGTGGATTTCCTGAAAAAGTACAAGTGATATCAGATAAATACTTCACCAGGCTAAGTGTATAAATTCATCTTCGTTTATTAAGAAAAAATACTAAAACCCAAGCAAAAAACTTTCCCAATAAACAGAAAATCTCACCATAGAAACACCATCAAATATTTGTTTTTAAAAGAGCTGCTTATACTACTGCAGTAACGTTTTTATCTCATAGAAAAAACTGGCTTAGTCAATTTGAATAATTTATTTTATTATTATAAAGTCCCTTAAGCACAACAGAGTGTCCTGTTGACTGGCTTTTGATAAAGACAAACAACATCACAGTTCATTAAATACCAAAATTCCCTCAATTCCTTTAAAGTACCACTACCGTAGCTAAAATGGTAGACAAGAAACACCAGCAACATCACACCAGACCATTTACTGAGGGCAGGCAACACCGTCATAAAACACAACAATTGCTTTAGTTTGCTGTAACTGCCCAAGTTCACTTTAGCGGATTTTTACTCGTTTAATAATGAATATTCTTTCAATCAGCAGATGATTGTGCCCAGAACACCCCCTGGA
Organism: Thinocorus orbignyianus; assembly: GCA_013400375.1. Lineage (NCBI taxonomy): Eukaryota > Metazoa > Chordata > Aves > Ciconiiformes > Thinocoridae > Thinocorus > Thinocorus orbignyianus. The sequence goes on along the minus strand of VXBW01000785.1, from coordinate 278,938 downwards.
AAGTATCCTCTATCAATTACGGCACAGATGCTCGACGAAGAATCAATCCCAAGAGCGTTATTTGCTCCCACTAATTAACGGGGAGAGAGCTGGGGTAGGAGCAAGTCTAAGAGGGATATACCAGTTTGCTAGAGCTGTTCCCCATTGGGAACAAGGTGTGTGCACAAGCCCCACAAAAACCCACAAACTATTTTCAGTTTAGTGGTGTAAACATAGATAATGAACATTAATCACCTACAAGAAGAAACCATGAGTAGTAACCCGGATATAGATGTTCTATTGATATTCTTCTCTGAATAAGCAAAATAACTGACCAGTTTTAACTGCAGACAATTTTCAGTAGCCCAGTCTATTTGCCAGTTTGCTAATTCAATATATATATCGCCTAGAGGTTAATTGGGCTCCCCATGACTGGTATCAGGTGCACACCTCTAGTCAAGTGAAGGCCAATCTCTAGTTTCACTAGTTAACAGCTGTCAAATACTACATGAATAAAACATGGCACCATTTCTCAAGCTACCAGCCGTCCTCTGATCAGAGGGGATAAAGATGCGGTTTCTGAAAAGCAAAATACACCAGGCACAATTCAAAGGTTCAGGTCAGGCAGGAGATTTGACTGTGGACATCTCTCTAATGAGACACCCCAGTTCATTCTGTCATAAGAGACTTAGAATTCTGACACTTTCTGTACAGTTTTACGGCACTGAGGACCCTAAAGATGTTATTTCTGTCCTACTTGGGAAAAGGGGGACACTCCTTTTTTATTTCACAAGAGCAACAGTCAAAAAGTTTTGTATGATTATTAAGCAGCAGGAAATACAATTTCTAACAGCTCTGAACACTCTTTTGAAAGTCATCTGTGAATCAGATGATTCCACATGATTTCCCAGTAAATGAAACTTTAATTGGGAGGGAAAACAGCCTGTAGTGAACATATCTTCATGGGATAATCATGAGATCTCATGTAAGAATGAGAGGAAAATAAGGAAGATGTAAAATGAAAGCCTAATTTAGACAAAGTGATTTTTGTAAAGATTTTAACACCGATTTCCACAGGTTGTTGCAAACCCTGCCAGGTTTGTGGAATGGGCTCTTCCAGGAAAAGGAGTGTTTTCGGCTTTTGTGGTCCCCATGGCAGGGCTGAGACCTTCACCTGTGGCACTGGGTTTGGGCAGTATTTCAGAGAAAGTATTTCTTTCATAAAGATTGTTTGTGACAATTTACAAAAATAAAGCACAGCCATGCTGACTCTTAAGCACATACATACCCTGGAAATTAAACAGATATGTAAATATCTGGGTACATTAGATTAAGATTGTTTACAATGTTTTCAGAAGTATTAAGCTGGCTTTTGAACTCGGGCACTTCTCTAAACTTTACCTTCAACATCTTTCAACGCTTGGGTCTGTTGGAAAAGAATGAACGTTACTTCCATGTTAATGCTGTGAATAGTTTCTTTTCCTGACAGCTCAGAGCAGAACTGTCAGGGAAAGCAAGAAGAACCCCTTACTGGCTGTTCCTGACCAGGTTCAGCTGTGCACCACCAGCACTGAACACGTTTGGTCCCTTTGGTTTAAACAGTTAACTGGGTATTTGGGCCAGGAAGGAGTGTTTACTCAGGGAGAAGAAAGGGCTCATCCAAGTCAGGTATATTCTCTGGTGCTACCCTATTAACTTGCAAGGAATGTAAGCAGAGGGCTGTTTCCCTGAGCACAGCAGAAACAAACAGCCGCCGTTCATTCCCCACTCCCAACCTCCCAGCAGCCTGACAACTCACACACCAGGGAGCTCAGCCCCTGAACCCCCCTCTCTCCATCCCCATCACTCCCCACACCCACCACGAAGGAGCCGTCAGCCCCTATCCACACTCTGGGGCAACAAAACCTTTCCCTCTCCCAGGTTCAGCCTTTCCATGGGAAAGACAACGCAAGCTCTCACTGTTTCACAGAATCACAGAATGATACGGGGTCAGAGGGACCTCTGGAGATCATCTGGTCTAACCCTCTTACCAAAGCAGGTCCACCTAGAGTAGGACCCAAAGGAACATGTCCACGCAGGATCTGAATCTCTCCAGAGACAGAGACTCCACCACCTCTCTGGGCAGCCTCTTCCAGGGCTCTTCCACCCTCAAAGCGAAGAAGTTCCTCCTCATGTTGAGATGGAACTTCCCATGTCCAAGTTTGTGCCCATTTCCTCTTATCCTCAAACTGGGCATCACTGAAAAAAGCCTGGCCCCATCCTCCTGACACCTATCCTTGAAGCATTTATAGGCGTATTTATATATAAGTATTTACAGGTTTCTTATCACACATGGTTTAGCAAAGCAGTAGTAATAAACCCCGTGGTGGCACCACACATGAGCTGTGGAGGCCACCACCGGCTGCCACCACTTTGACCACACTCACAATATCCACACCCAAACCTCCCACTGAGCAAGACAAACAGTGGCCAACCAGGCCCAAACCACGACACCAGCCACTATCAGTATCTTTTCCACACAACGTTTGCAAAACTGCTTCTCCTAAAAGATTTTGTTGGAATGATTCTATGATTTTTTTCCCCTTTTATAAATGAATGGATCCACTAGTGTGAAGAAAAGTGACTGAGGACTACAATAATCATGATTTAACTGCATCATATCGGGCCATCCACTAACGTGCTGAAGGTCCACTAACACGCTCAGTGTCCATCTAGATTATAATATTTTGACAACAAAAATTGTAAGCAGCTATAAAGCCATCCGGCAGACACAGGGCAGTCATGCATCCCACGAACTTTCCAACACAAACACTGTTTATACTGGTGCCTCCCTAGGCCCTTAATTATTCCACTCCTCAGATCAGCTCATAGTTGGTTCCTGAACCAGACGTAAAAAATCAGCACCAGCTTTTTGGGCACCAAAATGTGTCTGTACCTGAGGAATGTCCCCACCAGGCAGCTCCCGGGGATGTGGCCATGGTGAAAGCGAGGATGATATATACCACAGGAATGGAGAGGAGGAGAGAAAACAGAGGAAGGAGCCTGCTCAGATTAACATCAGTCACATAAACACGTGGGCCATGCCAGCAGCCCTAACTAAACATCGTGGAACACAAATCTAACCAGTAACACTTAGCTACTTACATCTTCAAAAGCTCTTAAAAGCACATCTTGAAAGCTAGTTAATCTTATCATCAGGAAAAATTAAAAGCCTAACTAGAAAATAATCAGTTCATACTTGAAAATTAGCAGCAAGAGCAAAACCAAACATTTTAAAGGGAGTTTAAGAGAAACCACTAGTAAATACAGGCTGTATATGCTTTAGAAAAACATATCATTTACTACTGTAAGAAATGTGGTTTTGAAATGCTTCAATTCTTGGCCTGTCCTGTCTTGTCGTGGGTAGAAAAACTGGCAACATGAGTTTTTACTGGATACTGTCAATTTGAAATTTGTGCCTCTCGAATGGAAAGAATGCCCCTCTTCCAGAGGATCTGGCTTTATGCTTTATTACCTGCATTGTTGTAAACGTGAACAAGAAAGGGAGTTATTAACAGGCATATTTTCCCTATTTATCAAATTAGTAAAGCTTGTTATATTATTTCTAATAAAATCAGCTTTCCATACCCAGGATCTCATAGTGCAAGACACAGGCAAGAAATACTCAGCCATCACCTGGAGCAATATAGCATGTATATAAAGCCTTCAGCACCCTAAACCCAAGTATTTTTCTCTCTCTAGATGCAATACTGAGTTATGTTATTCTGGCAACACAAATATTTAACAATTTTAATGGTGCCTGGCCAGATTTGTACAGTAAGCTTTAGTGGTGTTTCCAATATAAACACTGCACAAGCCCGGCCTGTAACTTGGCTCTCAGTAAGTAGCTGAAGGCCTAAACTTCACACGCATATTCTCGAAACGGGAATCAATTATGTTTTAAGTAGTTGAACTAAATAACATGTTTGGCTAACCCAGAAGTTTTAAATCATCTCATAACCGAAAAAAAGACTTTGTTTTCATTTGTGTAGGCAGAGCAGGAAAGCAGAGGGCTTCTCAGGAAAAAGCTTTACGTTTACAAATGGTATAATGGGGCGCTCATTTACTTCAAATTTTAGACCAATCAATCTTTGAGTCCATGACATGACACATGGAATTCACTGCAGATCTTAAAAGGTGGGGTGGGGGGGGAAGGAGAAAATAGAAAAAGATGAAAAAAGGTAGTAAGCAAGAGAACATCAACACGGTTTACAACAATAATCTGTCACTGAAAGAAAATCCCAGTGGGAAAATCCTCTCTAGAGACTGTTGGAGAATAAGCATCAGAGGCCAAAGAACCATCAAAAGGGTGAGATAACAAAGCACAAGGACTGGTGCAAAGTATAATTCTAAGCATCTCCTGTCTACTAACAACCACAAGGGTAGGAGGTCCTCAAATTTTCACCAACTGGGCACTGAGCGCCAGATAAATCCTCCCTTGCTCCTAACAAGCAAAAGTTCAAAGTTTGGGCCCACCATACCGTATAGTATTTTCTCTTCTTTGACAAATTTTTAAGCTTTTTTCAATGCTGAGTTAAAGAAAGTTCTTCAATGAGCAACAGCTGTGGGATGAGGTCTAAGATGTGTACCAGATGTCCACCTTCCCAGGCATACAAGGACAGCGAGCACCGAGGTGGGCCCTAAAGCTTTTGCTCAGCACATTCCCCCTTCCCTTCCACAAACAGTCACAAACTGTAAAACCCAAAATAAAATCAAGTCTGCAATTCTAGGCCATAAACTGCCTTTGGGGAGAACCTTCTTGTGTGAGAACTGACTCTTGCTTTTGTAAGACCATCCCCTCCAAAGATTTTCACTTAAGTAATAGAAGTAAATGTTGTCATTAAAGAACAACAGTTTCTCAATAGCCTTATGATAGGCAGGGAAAGAAAAACATCTTTCTCTGATCTTACCGAGACATACTGGCGTGTTGGTAAGAGGAACGCTATGGGACTGGAAATTAATTTCAACCTCCTGGGTATACTGGGCGGTATGCAAGCTAAATGAAAGATGAAAAAGACACAGAAGAGGTAACATGAGAGAGCAGGAGCACAAAGCAAAAGAAAAGCAATAAAGAAAATCAAAAAGCAGGCACATCCTAAGGCATGAGAGCTACTCACTCTGCAACAAGTATGCCTTTCATGTTCAGTCAGTGTGACGGAGGACTAAGGAAAACACAAAGGCCCCTTCTACTTAAACGTCTGGCATACAACAGATTGGGAGAGAGTACTTCCTCAAATCATCACAGTTCATTAAAGGCTTTCGATCAAAAAGGAATGAGGAAAAATTGTGGCTAATCCAGGGAGAAAGAAGAAGGAGGGGAAAAAAACCCAATCAAAACAACTCCACGCCAATCCCACCAGAAACTGCATCGTGCCAAATCCTGATCTGTCTTTTGATCAGAAACAGACACTGGTGAAAAAAAAACTGGATGGGTCCATCAGGTCCCAAAACACAAAATAAATCCCTATCCCAGGTGGACTGCACCAGTTTCTTATCAATACCCAAATGTTTCATCTTTCTTTAGATTCTGTCATGCCAAAGAAGAACTACAGGGTATTAAAATAATTAATCAGCCCTACTTTACTTCATGTCCTAAATTAAAGTAGAACAGCCCCTCTGTAAGATTTACTTCCTAGCCTCGGATGATAAAGAAGAAAAGCAGAAATGTGAATGGAATATGGTGGCTTTTAAAGATAATCAAGCACAGAAAAAAACTGGTTGAAAAGCAAGTGCCCCTTCCTCAGGGCTGGCTTCTTAGGTACAAAGAGGGGAATCAAAAAGCCCTCATCAATCAGCTAATCTTAGCAGTGAAAATTACAGATTTTGCTACAAGTCTCAATAATGATGAGCAAGAAAGATTGCCCTGGGTGTGTTCTTTCTAACAGCAACTCCACGGGATCCCAACTGGTACCAGACTGCTGATCACCTCATGTTTGGGAGCTACTGCTCCTATGGAAGTTAATCCGACGTAAATAAGGAACCACTAGCAGTGAAAAAACAATGACTTGGGGGAAAACAAAAGCAATTCTTCTAATCCACTGGGATAATTATAAAAACCAAAACAAACAGAAGCTGACTTGCCATACAATACTGACATAGAACTTAAAATAACAGCAAAACAAAACTTCCCGTTTAGTAAGGTGCAACCTCACTTACACTCTCATCATCCTGAAGCTCTTGGCATCTCTTCATCAGTAAAGGAGAGAAGTTATTTCCTTCCCTCCCTCTGCCCAGAGCAGTTAGAATCACAAAATGGTTCAGATTGGAAGGAATCTTAACGACCACTGAGTTCCAACCTCTTTGCCCTGGCCAGGGACACTTCCCACCAGACCAGGTTGCTCCAAGCCCCATCCAGCCTGGCCCTGAACCCCTCCAGGGATGGGGCAGCCACAGCTTCTCTGGGCAACCTGGGCCAGGCTCTCAATACCCTCATAGCCAAAAAGTTCTTCCCCACATCTCCTCTCCATCTCCCCTCTTTCAGGATCAAAACCTTCCCCCTCGTCCTACTGCTACACTCCCTAATAGTCTTTCCCCACCTCTCCTGTAGCCCCCTTTAGGTGTTGGAAGGCCATCATAAAGTCTCCCTGGAGCCTTCTCCTCTCCAGGCTGAACAACCCCAACTCTCTCAGCCTGTCTTCACAGAAGAGGTGCTGATCATCAGAGGGCCAGAATAAAAACGAGTTAGTACAACCAAGAGGTAAGATTCTTGACACAAATACCAGTCTTACCACGACACTGCATCAGAGGATATCAATGTTAACAACAACAGACCCACTAACTGACATTTTTCAAACAGAAGAGCAACACCAATGGGACAATCTTGCTTTTCTTACTGTAAAACATTACACATCACTGCCCTGCTAGGACTGCCTGGATCCCACTTCATCCTAGCGAAGCCATAAAATGATTACTCTGGTAAGAGTAATCCTCAAGAAGATTTGCAAGTTAGAAGAGTACGATCACATCTCTCCCAGAGCTTTGCAGTAAGAAGATCGGGTTGACAGGAGAAGGAACGCTCCCTAATACTCAGCAGATTTTTAATATAGTTTGAAAATAGCTACAGTGATACAAAACATTGGCTTGAGGGAGGAAAAACATTACATTACTTAAGACAGGAGTTGATCTGGGAAGCCGTTTTTACTCACAACACTGACCCAACTAGTAAGAATCAGTCAAGAGTAGTAAAAAATGTGTTTTTATCTAATTTTACAGGCTCAGCAATCTGAAAAAAGGACACAAATATAGCTGTACAGCTATCTGCTGTGCTTCATCTCAAGATATGGAGAGGTGACAGCAACAGCATATGTCCACTTTTAGCTCATACCACATGCTTGATAAGGCACCCAGTTCAGGTACAGCGCTGGATGAACCAGATTAGAATGGATATGCGCAACCAACTGGTAAGTCCAGAAGATTCTGATGTACTTTAACAAGGTAGAACGTACTTTTAAAAAGGCAAAATATATTTTAGAACCTCCAACCAGGTAAGAATAAAGAGAGGTAAAAAGTTCACTTGGTGAAACCAGACACTTGGTATAAACGATAAACACCTTGCTAATGAATATACCCTTGAAGAACAGGAGGCTGATAATAGGGAACATCCCACAAGAGGCGCTGAAACTGGTTGAAGACCAGAGAGCTGCTGGATAAGGCATGAAGTCAACAAAAATTTGCAGTATCTGGGGGAAAAGGCAAAGGTAGCAGTGGGAGATCACGAACACCAAATCAATTGGATGCTGGAATTCAACTGACCCCCATGAGCACATCAATTAAAGGACCTTGTAGCTTTACATGAAAGTGAGAGACTGCACAACCAACAAGAATTGTTAAGGTACTAATCAATAATAATCATTAAGGGTGCATATTTCTGTGTTTTGGACCACATAAATATTCCTAAGAGCTTTTAGGCTGGTGTGCTGGCTTTGTGGATCATCACCCAGCACCCATCCCTGCAGAAATGCAATAAATAGATAATATCTCTACTCTGTGCATACACTGGCATCTGCACCCCGGGTAAATGACCCCGCTTTGGGACAGCAATTCCATCCTGGTGCATCAGTGCTGACTCGCCAACTAAACAGAAAATGAAGACTTTGCCTTCAAGAACAGTGAAGGTGCTATTAAAACTGTTTGCCTCAGATGTGTCACAAAAACACCTTTCCCTATGGCGGTAGCAAGAGAAAAGCTTGAAGAAATACTAATCCTGCAAGTACACACTTCCAGATTGAGCTACAAAGCTCAAGACAGAAAGAAATTCCCTGCTGTGAGGGTGGTGAGGCACTGGAACAGGCTGCCCAGAGAAGCTGTGGCTGCCCCATCCCTGGAGGGGTTCAAGGACAGGGTGGATGGGGCTTGGAGCATCCTGGTCTGGTGGGAGGTGGTCCCTTCCTTTAAGGTCGCTTCCAACTCTAACCATTCTTTGATTCTATGACATAATTTTGATCTAATTTGTTCCCCATCTGGGTGCATTTCCTCCTGACTCTCAATGAAAACAGCTCGTGTGGGAACTGACTGACTTCCTCAGCGTGACAGACTGCAAAGTACCTTCTTCAGGCTGTCCTTCCTCCTGCGAACAGGCTCTGGATTTCCATAGGAACACAGACGTTGCCAAACACATTTAGAGAAACCCTGATGCCAAGATTCAATCGTGGGAAACCTTTGCCCCTGAGCAATAGCCACCCAGCACCTAAAGTGCTGAACGCTTCTGACACTCAATGATCGCTCTGTTTGTTTGGTTTCTAAGACTACAAACCTGTGCTCCGCTGTTTCTGGTTCAGAAACTTCATGGCTAAGGTGCATTTCATCTGTGACCTTAGGGGTGATTTATTTTTATTTAATTCAGTTTAACACAGGTGGAACTCCAAAGGTAACAGAAGATTACAAGTACAATAATAAATAAAGTTAATATGTAGCTACAACTGGCAGTGGAAAATGTTCATTACCTGACTTGTGAAAAATATTGCAGTTTTGTTCTCGTTTTGAGGACGATGAACCTTCTGACAAAACTGAACATCATCAACCTCTATCGGCAGAAGAGCCAGTTCTTGCTTGAAAACTATTTTGGTAAATCTTGGCCTCACTCTTCACATAACAGCAACAACTGATAGGAAACCCAACATCCCAATCATTAGGCACGAGTAATTACACTTATGGAAAGCTATTTGGGAAGACTTTGCTGCATTTTAACAATGATCTCCTCTTTCTTGATGAGGAATAAACTGGGTGGAGCAGCAACAGTTTATCAGATTTTACCTGGCTAACTGAACGTTTAAAAAAGAAAGCAGCAGGCCAAACACCTCTGTACAGTGTTTACCAACGGTGTAAATTTGATTTAAGGAGTGCAAAGTTTCATGGTAATTTCTGGAAACACTTGACAGCCAAATACACAGGTACACTTAATATGCCTGACCACAAACATACTTCTCCTTTCCAAAACTGCTCCAGGACAGAAACTTCCTCTCTAGAGCCCAACTAGTCTGCCTTTGCATGCCAACATCAATAGCTCAATGATGTTCCAAATTAAAATGACATCTTCTCAAACTGTACATGGTGGTAGTGTTCTAACCTAGTGACAGGTGAACACAAGAACCTTGTATTGGAGACAAAGGCATCTAAGTGCTACTTTTAAGCCACCAAAATGCAACGGCCAACTTCCAAAACGGACCTTCGCGGTTCATATTTCCCTGCAGCATTCCTCGTCTGACTGAGTGGTGCCAAACCTGACGGCTTCCATACAGGAGAGATGGGCTTTTAACCAGTCCACGTGCGAATTCATGAAGTACCCGCTGCGTGCACCGGCAGCGAGTAACACAACTGTTGGAGTGTCAGACAAAGTGATCCTGTTCTGGCTATCCACAGCAAGCGCCTTGTGATATGCCAGCAATACCTCGCTGTCAACACAGCTGGCTTCTTGAAGAGACGACAAAGATTAGCAGGCTGTCCCAAGCTGTTGAGTTTGCTATTGATTAGGTCATTAAGTCGCTATAAACAGAGGTGAGGCTCTGTGTGTACACCACCATGCAGGCTCATAGCAAAACTGTCACATCTACAACTCTCAGCTACCTAAAAATCACACGGCCAGGCAGACTGAAAGGCACTGTGTTCGTGAGAACAAAACATCAAGAAGCACAGCCACTAGCAAGCTCGTTACCCTGCATCAAATTACACCGATCGCTGAAAGATTCTCTGCGAAATGAATGGTCCCTTTCTACTGGAGTTATGGAGAAAATGATAGTCTTCACGTGCTGCACTTACCCGCAGGTAGGAAAACTGCCGGTGCTTTAGAAAAAGACACAAGGAGTGGTTTAGAACGAAAGCTGTAATTACATTTTTTTCAGGTTTGTGCATCAAGTTGAATATTTGGAGCCGGTAAAGACTTGGGAAGTGGCTGCGTAACTGCATCACCTCCAAATGTGACTCACACGCATTAGGTTTAAGAGTTCACCAATTTTCTCCTCTGAATTGCAGTAATTTGAGCAGAATTTTCTTAAAGCACCAACAGATTGTAGAAAAACGCCTTCACTGAGTGCACACTGCTCACCTCGGGAAAAAAGTAAAATAAAACCAACCCAGGCTTGAAGTTTTTTAGCCTTGCTTTTAGACAGAAACTGAGTATGTTGCAGGACTGGATATTAGGAAACAATTCTTCCCCAAAAGGGTTGTCAAGCCTTGGAAGAAGTTGCTCAGGGAAGTGGTGGAGTCATTATCCCTGGAGGGATTTAAAAGATGGGCAGAGGCGGTGCTGAGGGACATGGGTTACAGGTGGTCTTGGGTTGATGGTTGGACTTGGTGAGGGGTCTGGAGCACAAGTCTTGTGAGAAGCAGCTGAGGGAGCTGGGGGTGTTCAGCCTGGAGGAGGCTGAGGGGAGACCTTCTCATTCCCTACAACTCCCTGAAAAGAGGGTGTAGATGGTGGGGTCTGTCTCTTCTCCCAAAGAACAGGCAATGAGACAAGAGGAAACAGCCTCAAGTTGCCTCAGGGGAGGTTTAGGATGGATGTTGGAAAAAATTTCTTCCCTAAAGGTGTTATTATGCCTTGGCAGAGGCTGCCCAGGGCAGTGGTGGAGTCACCATCCCTGGAAGGACTTCAAAGCTGGGCAGATACGGTGCTGAAGGACATGGGTCAGCGGGGGTTTGGGTTGATGGTTGGATTTAACGATCTTAAAGGTCCCTTCCAACCTCGACTACTCTGTAATTCTATCTTAAAGGTCTCTTTCACCCATACCAGCTCTACGATCCTACAGTAAGCTCTCCCAACCCGCATGGACGGTGTCACCTCTGTGGCACCTTTAATGGGGGACCGCTGAGGGGCCGCTGCCCCCCTTCATCCGCATCCACCCAGGTGCCATTAGCGCCCTTAATTAGCACACCTTGGCACAGAAACACTCCCTCAGAGCCCATCTCGACCCGGGGGAGGAGGGCTGCTCCCTCAGGCCCTGGGACGGTGCCGACCCCAACCCCCCCAACCCTGAGGGCGACTCTTCCCGCCGAGGGGAAGGGCGCTCCGGGGCCGCTCTCCTCAGCAACAAAGCCCGAGCGGACCCGCCGAGGCGGGGGAAGGAGGAGGTCGGGAATCTGCAGCTTTCCGAACTCCTCCGGGAGGGACGCAG
>VXBW01000785.1:238433-266879 GCA_013400375.1 Thinocorus orbignyianus | reverse complement strand
CCGGGGGAGCCTGGAGGATCCGCTGAGGCTCGGAGGAGCGGGTTCGGCCTCTCCCCGCCAGCCCCAAGCGCGGCACAAAGGGGTGGTGGAAGGGAGAAGGGCCTGCCCCTGAGGGGAGAAGGGCGGCGGGGGAGACCTGAGGGGAGCTCAGGCTGCCAGCTCCGTCAAGGTGTTTATGGGATAAAGGGCGATCCGAGGGCAAATTTCATCCCCACAGTGATGTACCAGGTTTTAGGGACCGACTTGAGCACTCGAGGAGAGAGTTCGGGGCTCTGTTAGTTGAGGGAAGTCATAAAATCATAGAGTCATAGAGTCAGAACGGTTAGAGTTGGAAGGGACCTTCAAGATCATCCAGTTCCCACCCCTTGCCCTGGGCAGGGACACCTCCCACCAGACCAGGTTGCTCCAAGCCCCATCCAGCCTGGCCTTGAACCCCTCCAGGGATGGGGGAGCCACAGTTTCTCTGGGCAACCTGTTCCAGTGCCTCACCACCCTCACAGCAAAGAAGTTCTTCCTAATATCTAAATCTCCCCTCTTCCAATTTAAAACCATTCCCCCTTGTCCCCATTCCACTCCCTGACCAGGAGTCCCTCTCCAGCTCTCCTGGAGCTCCCTTCAGATCCTGGAAGGCTGCTCCAAGATCTCCCCAGAGCCTTCTCTTCTCCAGGCTGAACAGCCCCAGCTCCCTCAGCCTGTCACCTCAAGAAGCATCACGATGGAGGCACCTCAAGGAGGCCGAGGCTGGCACACCCTCTCCGTCCCTGAGGTGCGATGGGGCTCATCACTCCCAGTTAAAAAAGCATCATTTCCCCAAATTCTCACTACCTTCCTGACATACAAGTCTACCCACAGAGACTGAAATGCCTAGCGATGACAAAATACGGCCCATCTGGAGTGAACCCAAGTTCCCCAGGGCGGGTAGCGGGCACCATAGCCCAAGCTGATCCCGTTCTCTAATTTTATCCTTCATCAGAAGCATACCAAAGAAATTACAGAGCGTCCTAATGGGTAAATCAACACCTGGGTGCTGCACCTGCTGCAGAAGTCACCTTCTTGTGGCAAAGCACCGAGTAATGGTGGAGGGGCAGGAGAAGGCTTGCGGTCATCACCATCCCAGTAGAAGGAACATATTTCTGGGGGTCACCACAAAAGAAATTTCCCCTCCTACGAAGCTTCTCTCTCTAAAAAAGGTTTCACTCTCTTAGTCAGTGCTGGCTTTAAAAAAATGAATCTGGTTATTCTCTTGGAAAATTAATTTCTCCGTAGCATAGTTACTTGCAGTGTCATTTGCCACACAGTAAATTTAGCTCTTAGCGTTGTCATCATTGCTATAAATGAATGAAGAATAATTTAAATACTTGTGTCCATTTTTAGATACGAGGCCGACCGCAAAGAAGAGGCAAAAGAGAATCCAAACTTGAAAAACAGTAGTCTTTAAAAGGAAATGGGAAACACAACTTTGAGTTACACTGGGTACATGTGAGCACGTTCTTAGCAAGAAAATCTAATTCCTCAAACCAGGACAGTGATAATTCTTGACTAGGTTTAAAGTGCCAATTTAGAGACAGGATTACCAGTTACAGAAAAAAAAAACACCAAACAACAATAGTTTTCTTAGAAATTGCTTTGGTCCAAACCAAAGGTAGCAAGTTAGGTCTACCAAAGAATCTTCATTATTTCTGAAATTAATTTTAAAACTACTGAGCACACAATAATCAAAGTACTTTTTGTTCTTTTTGGTTCATTGTTAAAAAAATTGTCAGGGCTGCTCAAGGGCTTCCTTTTCCCTAATTTTTTTAAACAGGTAATGGTCTTTCTTCTTCAATATTTGCATTATGTTTAAGGAATTTTTGGAAATCGGAGGTATGAAGGACATTTGTAAATAGTTCATGTATTGGTTGCGGGAGAATTTAAGGATTGCCAGATTCACTCTGAATGAATATTAGCTTAGCTTTCATACTTAAACCAAGAAACAGGAACAACTATTATAACAATAAGTATTATAACAAATTATTAGTGTTGAGATCTGATCTAAACAAATTTTCATACTCTTAGAAAAGCAAGATTTTCATAGGTCATCATTATTTGACAAATGTAACTGAAAGATAAGTAAACACCTGTTTGTTTTTTTTTCAAATTTCAGATGAAGATATGCATTTTAAAGCTATGAAATATCTCTTCCAGCACAAGCTATGAGGCTTAGGCTTCCTATGCCTAAAGATTTACAAATCATTCATCCTGCTACCTATAAAATTATCCATGGAAAAGATTTAAAAAAAAAAAGAGAAAAAGAATGAAAAGTATGCTGGTGAGTATTTACAAACCGATTTTCAGGTCAAGCTATGAAATTGGCGTAGGGATACTAAATACTGTCTCCTTGTAGCTATCCAAATCATATCATGGATTATGTGATGTAAATTATGCTGGGACCATGAAAAAGGTTGCTCTGCTAGAAATACCAAAGCATGTAATGCTCTCTTCAGAAATAATTGCCAGATGAAGCTATTACAGTAGAAATTACGGATCTGCTAAAACATTACACAGTTAAGTGAAGGTAATGAAGTAGTCAAAGCAGGGTAATTAATTATACCATTAATTCTTCCAGTTTGAAGGTGGGTGCTGTGGTTCACCTGTATGTTCCTGATAACTTATCTCACCTATAGTAATTACATTCTCAAAAGCCATTTAAAAGCTTGCATTTTGTATCTAAAAGTATTCATCCTTTTTTCCCCCCCCAGCATTCGCATTGCATGGATAAATGAAGGACTTGTCTGTACTACAAGGCAGCTACAAAGTGCTGCTGGAAGAGAGCAGGAAAGATCAAAGGTGTTACTGTCATCCATAGAGATGATCCATGAAAACGAAGAGAGAGGTGAGCCACCAAAATCAGCCAGGAAAGCAACAGCACCAATAACTGATCAAACCTGCGGAAATATTCCCTCCTGAACCCAAATGTCGTCCTGTTTTAAACTACAGTACACACTCAAGCAGGTACCCAGGCAGTTAAAGTATCATTTTAAATAAAAGAACAATCAACATTTGGCACTGACAAGTAAAACACCAGACCTTTGGAGCCCCCCCAGGACATCAGTGGGCACCTTAATACAGTACCGAGGTTGTGCAAGCCAACAATCCCCAAACACATCAAAGAATTAGATACACAGTTCTCTCAATTGACAAATTAATCTTCTGCCTTTGGCAATTATCCCATTTTACCATACAGTTTCTGCCAGAAACACCAAAACCCAGGGCAGGTAGCACAGGTTATGGTCCCTCTGGCCAGTGCTCCTTCAGGTCAGCCATCGTACCTGCTAACTAACTGCTTTGTAACAGTGGAAATAAAATTGTGTAAGCCTAATCTGTCCCTGCTAACCCGTGCTGTGAGATGTGACACTGGTCAGGGAACCTTCTCGCAAGCCTCCCTGCTGCTGCATCACCAGGGGAGGTCCAGATTGGATATTAGGAACAATTTTTACACTGAGAGGGTGGTTAAGCCTTGGAATGGGCTGTGCAGGGAAGTGGTGGAGGCACCGTCCCTGGAGGGATTTAAAAGGCAGGTTGACATAGTACTTAAAGACATGGTTTAATGATGTTTTTTAATCATTAGGTTGATGATTGGACTAGATGATCTCAAAGGTCCCTTCCAACCTAGACGATTCTATGATTCTATCTGCAGGAGCGGGAAGATGCTGAGATGGTGCAACTCGGGATGAAATGTGAGCAGTAACAGTCTCCAGCAAGCTCTGCTCAAGAGAGAAAGAGAACAGTGAGCCAACACGTGTGTATTTATATATTTTCCTTGAAGAGTTTCATCTTGTTGATTAAAGAGCTTCCTTCTCTGTGCAGACACTGTATACATATATCTGTATGAGTGTACCGTTACTCACTTTGTGTTGCTTTCAAAACAGAGCCCTACACATTTGTGCTTTGCACTCTGAACAGTCTTTGATTTTCTAATGCACTTTCACTGTGTTTCAAAACTGCTGCAAAAGCAAAAAGCAGTATTTAAAAAATAGCAGAAAAGTGTCGTGATCTGTAAGTCTAACTTCGGTTGCACTGCTGACTTGATGCTATTATACAGATAAACCACTTTGCGGTAATTTAATTTACTTCACTAAATTCCTGGTTAATTAAGAGTAATGTACCCATCCCAGCAGTTGCTTTTGTAGCTCTTCTAAGCTGAAGATTAATTTGCCCGTGCTCCGGCAGCTTTGAAGTAATTCAAGCCATATTACACTTTTCCATTTGCAAGGGCTGAGAGCATTAAAAGGGAATTGTGTTACAAACATTCTTTCGGAATTAAAGATGCACTCGGGCACAAATGTCCACGTTCAAAACTACCAACAGGTTCAGATCTGTGCTGATAAAATAAAAGCCAAGATTTAGAACATCTGCTGGATTTTAAAGACCCATCTGATGTCCCCAGGTATGTGAGATACTAGGAGTGTATCTGTGAGCTATTTAGATAAGTGGTTTCTTATATGAAAGAGAAATCCAAACGATTTTCTGAAATGATATGATTGGTGTGTTTACCTCACCTGCAGTGAGGGTGTGGAAATCCATCCGTTGCTGCAAATCCCAAGCTTCCATAAAAATCCCTGATTGCTAGCGCCACTTCACATGAGCAAAGTGCAAACAATGCCATTCTCTTCAGTCTTTATGATGCCCACTGCTGCAAGCTCTAGCTGCTCCTATTATTTCATTAGGAAATTGGAAACCCAAAGGTGCAGATTCAGTCATCAACACCTGTAATTAGCTCAGTGGTGAGCACCTCGATGCTCAGCCATTTATCTCACAAATGCAGATTGCCTCCCAAACACACCCGAGGAGCAAAAAGAAGTTAATTTCACTATTTTTCTAACAAATTTAAACACATCCAGCATTCTCAGTGCAGCAACAGTGGGGATTATGAAGAAACAACTGGAATTTCATATCAAATTACCCATATAAAGTGGCACAGTGAGCAAATGATGCCTTCGGTGTTCTGGGGGAGCAAAAGCTTCCTTAACCCCTCTCTGCAGCTACAGCTTAGTCTCGGGCTTCTTTGGTAATTAACCATTAGAATAACTCAGCATGTCTAGACTGCAATTTTGTTGAGACAAGTCCTCCCAACCAACTGCTAAGCTCATTTTAATACCAGAGATCTTCCAATTAACGTTTCCTTCTCCGAGCACTTAGGAGCTACAGTAATAAAGGATCAGACTCCAGGTCTGTCAGATTGCATCCCAGCAGCACCCATCTCATCCAAGAGGTGCCAGATGGGCAACAGATTGTTTCGGGGCCCGTGACAGCCCCAGGCTTTGTTCAGAATCACATTGCCAATAAACCCTTCTCCTCACTTTGCTCACGCTCCTTTGCAGGAGCCCCATTTGTACTGGACATCGCTCCCATTCACTGGGATCCATCAGGTACTGCTGGTTATGACCAAAAATGGGATGTTTCTTTACTCCTGAAACATTCTTCCCTACAGATACAAAAGCACTTCAAGCGACTTTGCTCACAGCTGAACATTTTCTTTCTAAGTGGAACCTGAGAGCTGTTAAACTTGGTGTGACACTGCTTCTAAATGCGTTGGGAATGATGGATTGCCCCAGTAACAGACTGGTTAGCAACTTCACCTCGGTTTCCATTCCGTCTGCAAATAAACAGTAAAAAGATGAAAGAGGTAAGAGCTATAACTTACAAAGCAAGTAACTGTTCTGAGGAAATCATTACTCTGAAACCTAATGTAATGGTCTATTTTGGGAACCGTGGTCTTCGCAGCAGAATTTGTAACCTTTGTTGCCTGATGCATATCATTAGCAAATCTGTGCAAGGTTATATTTCAAGACAGCCAAAAAAAAAAAAAGAGTAAATCTCAAAACAAACCTCTCCAAAAAACCAAATCCAGCTTCTTGAACAACAACTGAGAACAAAAGACGATAAGATCAAACAGCTATTTTAAGCACAGTCCTCCTGAATTAATGGTCCTAGAGGCCGATACATTCACAGGGGAACCTTAGCAATACTTTCTCTAAAAACAATACCCTTCCTGCCTTAAATGACCATTCTTCCCTGCGTGGGCTTTATTTTTCCTGCTTCAGAGTCGACTTCAAATTTAGCAGTAACTTCTTGGCAGAAAATATATTTTGGCAATTTTTTTTAGTATTAAAATAAGATGTTCCTTCCGTTTCTAGCAAAAGGAGGAACGACCCCACGTTCCTACAGGGAATGTGTTTATTGGCCAACCTGTTAACAAGCCACAAATTGTAGTTTCAAATCATGTTGGCTGTCTTGGATTTTGTGTTATCTGGTAACTGGAAAGCAATACTGATAATTGTGAAATAATTTCACATCAAAAATCAGTGAAATCCCAACGCTGAGTCAAAGCACTCACTGGGGCAAATCGATACATCTCCATTACGATGTGATTTACAGCCCTCACAGGTCTGGCTAATTATAAACTTGAAAGAAGCCTTGGAGCAGCCTTCCAGGATCTGAAGGGAGCTCCAGGAGAGCTGGGGAGGGACTCTTGGTCAGGAAGTCTAGTGACAGGATGAGGGGGAATGGTTTTAAACTGTAAGAGGGGAGATTTAGATGAGATCTTAGGAAGAAGTTCTTTGGTGTGAGGGTGGTGAGGCACTGGAACAGGTTGCCCAGGGAAGTTGTTGATGCCCCATCCCTGGAAGTGTTTAAGGCCAGGCTGGATGGGGCTTGGAGCAACCTGCTCTAGGGAGAGGTGTCCCTGCCCATGGCAGGGGGGTTGGAACTTGATGATCTTTAAGGTCCCTTCCAACTCTAACCAACCATTCCATGATTCCATTCTAAGGTGATTAACTGAAGAGCTGGTACGTACTGCGAGCGACCAGGCATTTCCCAGCCATTTGTTTTGATACAATAAACCAGTCAGTGATTTATCCCCCGCCACCAGAGGGTGGGACTTGAAACTACCCCCCTAATATTTTGTCCCTAAAAATGCTCTGACTCATTAAATATGGAAAACTGGCACAAAGGCTGCAAGGCAAGCTAAACTTTCCCACTGCCGCCTTAAAAAAAATTTATGAGACTTTAAAATGTTCCGACATTCAGTTATAAAAAGGTTTCTATAGAAACTGTCATGCAACATGACTTTTTGCTCTAAACACACTTAGCCAAGTGTTTGATTTCTACACGTTCATTCTGTTTTCATGGAGAAAAAAAACCCAACAAAGCCCATCCCCTTCCTGTTCTCCAGGTTCTCTGGCTGAGGCCACGGCAGTAACACATTCTGACTTGTTTATGGAGATTTCCTCAGTTAAGCTGCAATAGAAATAAACACACTTCAAGAAGTTGTTACTATTATTTTGCAGGAATTAGATCCTGGAGTTCAATTCCTCAACCTTTAATCTCTCCCACTTGCATGTGATTTGCATACACGATGCCAAGAGAGTTGGTACTGGGAAGAAGTTAATTGGTGAAGCATCAGAAAGTTGAGCAACCTGCTCTAGTGGGAGGTGTCCCTGCCCATGGCGGGGGGGTTGGAACTCGTTGATCTTTGAGGTCCTTTCCAACTCCAACCATTCTGGGATTCTAAAGTTGGAAAACTGAAAATAAGTCTGTTAAAACTATTTGACCAAGTTCCCGGTTTCCTGCAGCTCTCTCTGCCAACCCATCTCGGAGCTGATAGGTTGTCTGATTCCATTTCTGTCTGATTTCATTACCTCTAGTTGCGGTGGAAGAGCTTTAAAAATGAGGAAAATGAAATCCATCAGCATTGACCAAACTGGAGATACTCAGCCACCTATCCCAAGGCTGGCCCATTGTTCAACTGGTGTTACTGGTGCCTGGGTTCCAGGAGGAGAGACGACCACTTTTCTAAAAAGGTTGGTGCAGCATCACCTCTTTCTGTGCATCTTTGTGTGGACAAAATGCTTCTAAAAGTTGCTGACTTGTTCCTCTCGGAGGTTGTTCCCTTTCCCCAGTTGTATTCACACCCTCACCTTTCCTTGCCAGGTGGAGGGTGGGTAGAAAGATTCCTGCGCTACGATTTTTAGTCAAATTTCCCTTCCTTGCTGCCGCTATTTCTGCTCCTTTGGTGGCAGTAACAGTGGAGAGCACTTCTTCAGGCAGCACTCCGAGAAGCTGGTGTTTTGGCCAATGTCAGCTATAAAAACATAGAATAAAATAGAACACAACATAATTGTTACTTCTGGCTTCTGAGAGCGGCACCATCTACTGCTGCCACTAATGAAACCGGCCCAGGGGGAACCACAGGGAAGTTTTTCCATGGCGTTTGGACGAGGTCGTTGTTATGATTCATCTTGGAGCTGAAGCTGAAACTTCCAGCTCTCATCCACGCTCCACCTCTGTCATCAAATTCCCACTTCTCTTCTGCTCAGGCCACTGGTGTTGCTGGCAACTGCTGCTTTCTGATGGGCATAGAATTGCGTTGCATTCAACAAAAGCTTTGGTTAAATCCAGTTACTTGATGGAAACTCTTATTTTATTTCAGATATTTATTTTCCCTTCATGTATTATTGATTAAGTGTTTACTGGTAATCTCACTGAGAGCTTGGAGGAGAGGAAGAAGCGATTAAGCCTGGAAGGCAGCAGGCAACCAGTGTTAGATCCTCTCCAAATCTCCACCAGTTTAGGCTCCATCCCCTTCCCAGGCAGATCCTCCTCTCCCAGCCTCAAAAAAAGCAGAGCCCAAAGCACAGCCGTGGTGCAGGGGCAGGGGGGCATGGGGCTTTTCCAGGGAGATAAAGCCAATCATGCCTGGCACTTGGCTAACGAGGCAGGGGCCGGAGGGCCACACTCCTGGACTCCGGCGTCTAAATTCCACCGTAGCCTTGGCTTTGGAAACGTAAGCCCTGCTCTGGGCCAAGGTCCTCCCGTGACTCAGTTCAGAGCACATAAAGCAGAGAAAATAATTACCTCTCATCATGTAGAAGTGCCGCAAATAAGTAATCTGAAATACTTTATGGCACTTAGATTGCTTTTTCATAGTCGGGGACCATGGCAAAGGGGGAATTGTACAGCAAAACAACCCCCCAGTTACCAAAGTAACTGCTGCAGGAATTAATATTCCAAACATCACTGGAAGCGTAGCGCAGGCTCCTTTGTAAATCCCAGCTGTAGCTGGGATTCTCTTTCTAAAAAACAAATGAAATGGGTAGTTAAGAGCTAGGAACACTGCAAATTAATCTTCGTGCTCACATACAGCCTCTTAACTTGATCCAGGTCTTCTGCATCCTATTTTTCTTCCCCCTTTTCCATTCTTCCTGCCAGCTCACTACCAGAACGTGTACTCCAAGTCGAGTTTCTACCCTCATCACCTTTTCTGGGTCACTTTACAGAATGAAGCCTCTGAAAGCCACAGACCTCCTTTTGCCCGGTTACAGTCACACCCGCTGCGGAACACGTGAACACCTCCTGGATTCTCATCTGTCTTCTCTCTCCTTGCCAAGGGCAAGGGTAAAGATAATATTTCATGGCTTAAGTGGCCTTATAAAATGCTCACGGGCAAGCTCTAACAGACTCTTCTTTCCAAATCCCATTTTTTATCAAGGCAATAACGTAAACAAATTAAAAAATCATCTGGATTAATTTTCAAGCAACGTTATTCTGAACTTGCAAACGGCTCCTGTCTCTGGGCAGAGGAGCTGGGTGACCTGGGTGGAGAAACTGCTTGTTCCATACAGGGAAAAAGAATATAAAATCAATGCACTTCACAGTTCTCAACTGCTGAAAGAATCAAGTCAATTCAACGTTAACGAACACAAAGCAAAGGCAACACCTCGTTTTCATTTCAAAGGAATTAGTTCTGCAAGAACAAAAGAAAACCTGCAGGAAATTAGTGTAACGAAGGTTCAAAAATGAAACAAGTGGAAAATTAACAGCCATAAAGTCTCGCAGTTCCAGGTAAGCAGGATACGGGGTACGAATCCCAGCCAGGCAGCAAACTGCTGCTTTTATGATCCTGCTCCTCGGTCAAGGTGGTAAAATAATCCTGGGGAGAGGAGGCCACGGCAGCAACACCTGCAATAAAACCAAAGAGCTGTCCTGCTGCTTCTTAAAAACATCCATTACATCCAGGTTCCCTGCTGTATCTATCAGGATTTTGCTTTAAATGAACAACAGGACCTTTACCAGCGTTATTTATTCCTGCTGGGATGAGGTTAGCCATCAGAGTTTGAAGCTGGGATACGGCACATGGCTGTAGCTGTGGGTTTCCTGCAATTACTCCTTCATAGCAAAAGCTTTGGCTCTTCTCCTTACTCCAAGTCTAAGCAAGGTTGTCCAGACCCCAAGGAACAAGAACAGCGTGTACGTCCTGGAACAAAAGCGACTGAAGCAGCAACAGTGGGATGCAGCTCTAGGAAAACTGTTAAAGGTAAAAGCTTTTAAAGGTAAAAAAGCTCAGGGGTTTGAATGCTGGGACTGCCTGACAGCGGCTCAAGAGAAGTGTAAGGCAGGTATCCCCGGCAGGGCTGCAAGGGAGGACACTGGAAGCAGTTTCTGCCTGGTGTGTAATTTTAAGAACAACAAAGATCCACTGAAGCAGCACTGCAGTCAGGAAACTCATTAATGTTCTTGCAGTTCACAAGGTATGAGCTCATCCAAATTACTTTCTGATACATTTTAAACTAAAGTTATTTCACTAGCTATGAAAAAGCAGTACAGAATATGCCAGCGTGGGCTAATACATGTATACATACAACCTGTGTTTAGTACTGTGCTTTAATTAAATCACAGAATGGTTGGAGTTGGAAGGGACCTTAAAGATCATCCAGTTCCAACCTCCTGCCCTGGGCAGGGACACCTCCCACCACACCAGGTTGCTCCAAGCCCCATCCAGCCTGGCCTTGAACCCCTCCAGGGATGGAGCAGCCACAGCTTCCCTGGGCAATCTGTTCCTCACCACCCTCACAGCAAAGAAGTTCTTCCTAATATCTCAATCTCCCCTTTTCCAATTTAAAACCATTACCCCTTGTCCTGTCACTACACTTCCTGACCAAGAGTCCCTCTCCAGCTCTCCTGGAGCTCCCTTCACATCCTGGAAGGCTGCTCCAAGGTCTCCCAGGTCTTTCCAGAACCACTTTTGTCCTGTGGTAACAGCTTCTGGCTGAATTCCAGCTTCTATATTACTTTCCCAGATTTAAACAAATGAATTCCTAGCCAGAACTTCAAATCTGATTTACCTCCTCATTCTAGTGAGGACGCCTTCCCGAGGTCTGTAGGTCTAAGAAATCAATAAACAAGATGCTTTGATGTTTTGAGCAAACCATTATTAAAACTCAGATGTAGCTGAACATCCTGAAAGCTGTTTAGCTTTCACATTTCAAAATTCTGCTTCTTGCAGGGGCACGTTATTCTTTGGTTCAGTATTTGGTTTAATGTTAAGATCATGCATTTTGTTCTATGGGCAAACCTGACAAAACAGCCCCATGTCCATTACCCAAACTCCAGCATCATTTTGGGTTCAAAATTAGAAATTTGAGCAAGTTGGGTCTGTAACAGGACACACAAACTGTTACAGGGCAGCACATTGAGGCCTTTGAGAACATAAAGTGATGCTTCATGGATTTCTACAGGCGTCTGGCCACCAGCCCCCTCCCACCCCAACACAGCAGAAAGGCAACTCCAGTGCAACCCAGTTTCCAGGAGCACAGAATTAAATAAAACCCCAAATGCTGGGCTTTGGTGAGTCCATGCCGTGGCTGAGCACTTCCAGAAATGTTCACTTCCCACATAATGGCCAACAGGCAAACAAACAAAATAATAAATTTAAGACATACATCAATACTGTCATTTATACGTAAAGTTTAGATCTTTCCAGTGTTTATAAAAACGAGAGGAATCCAACCAAATCATAGAATCACAGAATGGTCAGAGTTGGAAGGGACCTTAAAGATCATCAAGTTCCAACCCCCCTGCCCTGGGCAGGGACACCTCTCCCTAGAGCAGGTTGCTCCAAGCCCCATCCAGCCTGGCCTTAAACATTTCCAGGGATGGGGCATCAACAGCTTCCATGGGCAACCTGTCCCAGTGCCTCACCACCCTCACAGCAAAGAACTTCTTCCTAAGATCTCATCTAAATCTCCCCTCTTCCAATTTAAAACCATTCCCCCTCGTCCTGTCACTAGACTTCCTGACCAAGAGTCCCTCCCCAGCTCTCCTGGAGCTCCCTTCAGATCCTGGAAGGCTGCTCTCAGCTCTCCCTGGAGCCTTCTCTTCTCCAGGCTGAACAGTCCCAGTTCTCTCAGCCTGTCCTCACAGCAGAGCTGCTCCATCCCTCTGATCATCTTGGTGGCCCTGCGCTGGACCTGTTCCAACAGTTCCATGTCCTTTCTGTGTTGAGGACTCCAGAGCTGGACACAGGACTCCAGGCGGGGTCTCAGGAGCTCAGAGCAGAGGGGGATGTTTCGCTCCTGTTGACTCATTCAGACAGAAGATGAAAGTGAGCCAGAGTAATTTCAATCTAGGCAGTTATCCACGGATCTATACTTTATATACAGTTTATTTCACTAGAGATTTTAATTTTATACATAGTATAAAGGGGTATCCTGATATCACACATATAGTTACTTTACCGTACTGTTTAAGAACCAATTGTTTTACATAATCCAGTATTAAGTACCATATTAATTAAAACAAGTGATTTCTTTTTTTAAAAAAACCAAACCCTACATATAAATGGCTGTTTATCATATGCACAGTGCCAGAAGGTTTTTCTATCATTGCAATCACAAACCGTGAATCTAAAACACAACACTGTGATTTAAAACTAATTGCTAATTGTGATGCTCCGTGTCGCAGACAGATGGATTAACTCCTGGTTGGAATCACCAAGCAACGGGAAATTCCAGACAAACAGCAGCAGCTTAAAAGAAAAAATAACTCATGGTTTCAGAAAGACCTTCCACAGTAACCCAAGTTTTACAAAAACACTGGTTTATCCCTAACTCCACATCTCGACAGCATCCTCAAGAAACAGAAGAACGGCACAGATTTCATCTGGGATTATCCGGCAACTAATGCTAAAGAAATTCTTTATTACTTCCACAGAGGAAACCTTTAAGGATGACCAAAGAGGTAAAGACGGAGAGGTTTATGGGCAGAATTCTCAGAATTTGAGTTAAGGGAGGTACAGGATTTCTCCTCTGCAAATCGGAAGAAAATACTGTCATAGAAATCAGGTTCTAATATTTACAGAAAACAATCATGGAAAAGCAAGCATTCATACTGTAAACACGTCAGAAACAACTTCTTCATTTTCCCTTTTGCAGAGCAGGGCAGTGGATGAGTATCAGCTAATAAGAACCAGATGTCTTCCTCAGAAGAACCACTTCACCAGCACAGAATATATGTGGCAGTCGTTGAGAATTGCTAAGATGTTTTCCCCCCTCCCTCCCTTCCCTCCCTCCCTTCCCCTCCCAAAAGTTTCAAGTTCAATAAATAGTAGAAAAATAATCCTTTACTTAAAAATCTTGAGATGCATTGTCCCAGGTTCCAGACAGCAAATGTGGGAGCAGTGAACTTTCTATGCACGAAACCAACCGCAGAGGAACCAGCAGCCTTTCCCCCCTGCTCCCCGCCTCTCCCTGGCGCTTCTTCAGCCTTCAGCCACACGGGTTTCTGCTCTTCCAGTTAAGGAAACCGAATCATCTCTGGCTCTTTTAAGCCCTCTCTCTCTCTCTCTCCTCTTGGCTCAGCAGAACAAGGCTTCCAAAGCTCCAGCTGCTCTATAAACCGGCGTCCCCGTTTTTGGATGTCTAACATGCCTCCTGCTTCATTTTTCTTCAACATTAACAGCAGGTCCATTCATCAAGCGCGTTTCGCCTTCCCTTCCAGAGCCCAACTTTACATTTCTAAAAAAACATAAAGCTTTTTTCTGCCCTTAACAGTTTACTCAGGAAGAGAGTGGAATCTGGTGAGAAGCAGGGGCGCCGAGCTGCCCCGCGGCTGCGTGGATCCTCCTTCACAAGTTACGTTCCCATCATCGTCATCGTGGTGGTGGTGGTTCGTTAGCACTCGGCGTCCACCGTGTGTACCGTGACTGCAGCCTGCAAGTGGTGGCTGTGGTGGAGCGTGGGGTGGTGCAACCTGTAGTGGTGGAACTTGTGACTCAAGAGAGCGGCCGTCTGAGGCGGTGTGTCAAGGTCCAGGTCCTCGTCGTGGTTGCCGACGTCGACGCCGGCCGAGAGCGGGTCGTTGTTGCAGGGAGGGTTCTCGCTGTCCTCCTGAGGACTCATGGTGCTGTAGCCTGGAAAAGGAACCAGCAGGACCAAGAATTAAAAGAGAGGATAAAATAATCAGTTTGATTAATAGAAAAAGATGGGGAAAAAACCCAATCTCCAACCAAACTCATCCTCTCCTGCAGACTCATCATGGATCCCTCTCCCTGTCACTCCCTTCGTTGATAAACTTTGGGGACACGTGGCCTGTGCCACCTTAAATAATAAAACCCAATCCTGCATTCAACAGTTTTTGAACTGGAATTGCTCTGATGTGAAAACCAAAACCTAACGAGCATTTTGAGAGTTGTATCTTTTTAGACATTAGATTTTTACGGAGAAGAAATAGGTGGGATCCGCCGTCACCTCTATTCCCACCAAAGCACGTCTCTCCTAGGAAGGTTCACCAGCTGCTGCATCTGGAAGCAGGAAAACTTCTCACATCATCTTCTTGCATCATCACAGTGTTCTCTTTTTAAGGAGAGAGCACTTTTCACCTGCGAGGCTCTATTTACAACCCCCAAACACATGGTTTTAATGTGGCTGAGCTTTCCATCCAGTTAAGTCTATGGAATCCACCTGGAAGCGTTTCACACAGCAGGTCCCTTAGAGCCAAACAGCACCGATGCTCCCACAGCACAATTAACTCCAGGCTCTGCTTTGGCCAAAATATCTGCTACCAGGGTTGGAAAAGTTAAAAAAACCCAAAAATCCCAGAGCAACCGTCGCAGGAGTGGGGAAACATTGGATTTTCCAGGATATCCGAAGGAAATGATGTCACTGGAAAGCCAGCTGATGGCTCAACCCTCGCTAGACGAGATGTTCCTTTCCCAGGCAGGACACTGTCTCCTAACAGCTCCCTCGGAGATTTGTCCCCCTTTTTTTTTTTGAAGCAGGTGCTGGTAGTTACCACAAGGTTTGGATTTACCACTGAAACCAGCTGTCACCACTCCAAACCAGTTTGCAGGGCAAGGAAAACCACCTCCGTGGTTCTAAACGCAAAACACACAAAACAGGAGTTTAAAAGGAAAAAAGATCTTGCTTTAATTAGAAAAATAATCCATCTCAGGAAACTTTGGCTGAGAACTGCAAACCCACCAGTGCTGCTCTGAGCATCTCGGATGGGTTTGCAGCTNTGGTGGCCCTGCGCTGGACCTGTTCCAACAGTTCCATGTCCTTTCTGTGTTGAGGACTCCAGAGATGGACACAGGACTCCAGGTGGGGTAACTACAGAGACAAGAGTTGCAGCGCTGGTGGTGTGAAGCAACAAGGAGCAAAGGTTTTTGGTCTGGTTTGGTTGTTCCAGCCCAGTCTGCACCAGGCCAGAATTCCAAAGGAAACCCGGGAGCCACAATCATTAACCTGGGGCCAGGGCAGGGGTTCAAGGTCTTACCGTGGTCGCTCTCCGTTCCCGAGCGCCCCCAGTAGCGGCGTCTGCGCTCGGGGCTGTGTGCGTGACGCTCGATCACCGCTGCGATGAATCGGGTGTTACTGACTGGGAGAGAGAGAGAGAGAGAAACAGAACTGGTTTTAGAGAAAGGGCTTTTACTCAGTTGTATCACAGGACACATCGGGCACGAGGGAACAGGCTTTCTGCAAACCACTTCTTCTCAAATTCTACTTCTTTTAAGAAGATTGTCAAGTGACAGAGGAGTAAAGACTTGGAGAAGCAGTAGATGCAAGCCAAGAAGCTCAGATACGCTTAGTTTTCAGTCTTTGAGTGTTGACACTCAAATCTTGGGTATTATTTTCATTCTGGTTTAAGTCAGGGCCCAGAGACCGGGATCTGCTCTGATTCTGGAGCTCTCCCAGAGTTTAGATGCCCCGGCTCATCTTACAGGACAGCAATGCCACACACAAAATGCTGTTTTTACTCAACAGCAAAGAAGCCCAGCCATCCCAAATCCCTGCAGGAAAGATTTACTACCACATTTGGTGAGTGTTCATGTTAGGCTCGGCCTTTGCTTTCCAAGGCTGAAGGAAGGTTGGAGTTTTCATACCCTGTATTGTCACAGGTGCAATTTTTAGGCTGATCAGAGCTATTTTGGAAGTGGTTATGATGGAGGGGGACAAAACTCCTCCATGTAGAATCAAGGTTAGTCTTCTAAATGCAAAATAATGTAATTTTTCAGGATGAGACTACAGGTACACTGCAGGAGTTACAATATTGTTCTGCTCTTTATCAGCACAGGGGTTTCTCCTGTATTTTTTTAATTCCAGCAAGTTAAGAAAACAAAGAGCTCATTTACTCTTCAATTTTTTTTGATGTCAAAGCGATTTGGTACTTACTGATGCCTCTGTCTTCGTGGCTGTCATCGTCTCTCTCGTCCCTATCGTTTTCCAGGTTGGACATACGCACTGACATTTCTACACACCATTACAAACAGAAAAATGCAACTGTTAAAGAGAAAAATTTGGGATCATCTTACTAACGTTAGAGCTGTCACCCTGGGAAGATGGTGGAAGCACTTGGTGTTACTGTGCGGAGAGATGAGGGCTGAGCTCGGTGTGCTCTTTTTCCAAGACAGATGGGGACAGGAATTCTAGGGATACACCCCACCTCTCCCCAAAAGGAACAGGCTTTCAAGTCTTGAAGACAGTGAACTGATTCAAAATAGAGCCAGAGTGGAATCAAGCATGGAGGTCATTAGCCCTGATCACATTTCCCACCTCTTTCTGCCAATATCTTTTCTTCCAAAGACAGTTTTGTCTGGATTTCAGTGATTTCAGCTAATCTGTGAATAGATATTCCATGGAACACGAGTGAAAAAAGCTGTGTCCCAAACAGCCCAAGCAGAAAGGGGGTGAAGACTGTAACATTCCCCAAAAAGCTCCACTTGGGCAGAAACAACCAGAGGCGAGCGCTGTGCTGTGACAAGGATGGAAAGCGGTGACGCTGGGTTTATTGTTTTTATTCTAGAAAAAGTGGAACTTCAGCTTCCTGCCAAAAACTGTGTGTTTTGGGACAGCCTCCTTGGGCAGCAGCAGGTCTGGCTGCACCCAGGAGAGGGCAGCAATGCACAAGCACCCTGGCCCAGGCCTGGCAAAGCAAATAAAACAGTGAAGCACTGAAACAAAACTGAGGAAAGAGGGTTTGGGGTTGGTTTCTTTTTATTTTTGTCGAGTTTTTTCGTTTTGGGGCTTTTTGGGTTGGTTTTTTTTTTTAATTCCCACCCGACTGCTTCTCTCTCAAGGGTTATCAGCTCACCCTGGGCAGCCAAAGGTGACATGTGCTGGTGACTCCGCCGATGGATCTGGTGGCGATAGGCGTACACTGCCAGGACAAGCACCATGATGCAGCCCATAATGCCTCCAGCCACTGGGCCCACCGGTGCGCTTTTGATCATGTTCAGAGTGATCACCTCGTCTCCTGAATCAAAAAGGACAAAACAGAGGGGAAAAAAAAACACATGGATGAGAAGCTCCCCATGAGCCGGCAGTGCGCGCTGGCAGCCCAGAAACCAACCCCAGCCTGGGCTGCAGCAAAAGCAGCGCGAGCAGCAGGGCCAGGGAGGGGATTCTCCCCCTCTGCTCTGTGCTCCTGAGACCCCACCTGGAGTCCTGTGTCCAGCTCTGGAGTCCTCAACACAGAAAGGACNTACGATAAATGCTCTGCAGAAAGGTTTAAATCAACACATCTTAAGTTTAGAGAAGATCTTGAGGGCTTTCTCTGTGTTCAACAGTGTGCAGCACAGCACACTTCAAATAGGAGAGCTTCAGAAAGGGCAGATCTTAAAGACAGGAACATACAGCTTGGCTACACATTAATGCTTTCAAAAATGTGATACCCACACCAGGTCTGATGCTGCTTCCTTACTGCTGGATGCACTCTTTCTGCTCATTTCCCTCCAGCATCAGAGATAAAGAGGTGATGTGAAGGCTGCTCTGGCACCACGAGCGCGTGTCACCCAACACGAGCAGTGAGCTCAGCGTCTCTGCAGAGCGGCAGTTACCTATTGCTCCCAGGTCATCCACGTAGGGGCTCTTGGCTCCCACGATGCCACCGAAACATTCCTTCTGAGGGGCACAGTAGGACTTATCCAAATGGGTCTTCCCGTCGCTGTCCACCATACACCACTCGCAGTCCAACACTCCGAAGCAATCCCTGGAAATCAAAACCAACAGAAGCCCGTGTTCACTTTCAAGTTCAACACTTCCCCTTTGGCACAGCTCGGCCTTGTTATAGAACCACGAGACAGAGGGAAGCCAAAATCATCCCTAAACCCTCGTGTATGGAATGCCTGGCCACAAAAACCTTCTCATTAAAAGTACCACAAGGGAACTTCTCCAGGGGAGCTGCAACTTCAACACACGTCTTCCAACTCTCTCTGCTTTGCTTTTTGCCTCCATCCCTCAGTCCGAGCACAGGGAGAACTTTCTACTTGTAACTCCTCCAACAAGCTACTTCTCAGCAGTCCCACTCCAGTTCCACCCTCTTTCTGCAATCCTTTGGAAATTGGAAGGAAAGATTTGGAAAATCTGCTCTGAGCATGATGTGTTCTAGCAGCCTCAGTCCCCTGGAGACCGCTCCTAATGAGCAAAAACTTAATCAACCCTCGAGCTCCTCTACATAATGTCAGGAGTGGAGCAGAGAAGCAGGAAACTGGAAGCTGATGGGCAGCTCCCATCCGTAACACGCTCCAAAGGCACCACCAGGACCCTCCTGTCTACTTTCTGTCAACCCTTTCATCCACGTCTCCCTCCAGAAGGCAGAGGAACCCGGCCGCTCCAGCCGTTTGGCCAAGAGGAAGAATTCCTTCTCCTTTCAACAGCAAATCCTCCTCTTGCACAACCCTCGCTCCTCAGAGGCACAAAGCGTGACGGTGAAGCCATTTGTTTGCTGTTAATGGTACAATGTGACTCAAACAGGAATACTGAGGTCTTCTTCTGCACGTCATGTCATCACTGCTGTGTGACACAAGGCCTCCTCGTTCTGGTGTCCTACTTCTTNGGAGCAACCTGCTCTAGGGAGAGGTGTCCCTGCCCACGGCAGGGGGGTTGGAACTTGATGATCTTGAAGGTCCCTTCCAACTCTGACCATTCTGTGATTCTATGAACAGGGTGTATTTGGAGGGAGGGAGGACGCTGTCTTACCCGCTCTCCGTCCTCTGGTTGCACTGCGTGTTGATGCACTGCGGGAGCGCGTCCTGCAGGCTCGGGTCGATCGCTGTGAAAGTCATCGGCTCCTGATGAACTTCACAACTCGGATTCCTAAATTGGGGGAAAAAAAGTCAAGCTTTATAAAAGCAGTCAGAGCACCATCACTGAAAAACATCATTATCAGGGACTGGAGCGTCTCTTTGCTGTGGCAAGGTTGAAGAACCTTGGGGGATGAAGAACCTGGTTGAAGAACTCTTCTCAGCTGGAGAAGAGCAGACTGAGAGGGGATGCTGGGCAATAGGTAAAGGGTGGGTGCCAAGAGGATGGGGCCAGACTCTTCTCAGTGGTGCCCAAGGACAGGACAAGGGACAACAGGCACAGACTGCAACATGGGACATTCCATCTGAAAATATGGAAAAATTTGTCTCCTGTGAGGGTGGCAGAGCCTGGGCAGTCTCTGGAGACATTCAAACCCCACCTGGGCACGTTCCTGTGCAACCTGCTCTGGGTGACCCTGCTTTGGCAGGGGGTTGGATGAGCTGATCTCCAGAGGTCTCTTCAAATCCGTATCATTCTCTGATTCCATTTAACCTATTACAGACCATCTGCTTAATTACACTAAAAACACTGTCTGTTCTTCCCTCCATCACCTGTAATTTAGCTTATACAATGAATTACTTGAGTTAACTGTTGTCCTGTGCTGTTCCATCAGAGGAGGTGAGGTGGGTTCTCACCTGCTTTCGGCGTTGGTGAGGTTGCCGGTACATTCATTTACCTCCAGAGGGCACTCACAAGGACACTCACACTCGTTCTGTTCCATCCTGCAGGGGCAGAAAACGCAGAGAAAACACAATTAATGCTTTAAAGCCCCACAGTTCTGCTCCATCACAGCAGTTTGCCATGAAGAAGGACATTTGGTAACCTTTCTCCTTCTCCCGGGAGCGCTGGGATTGCTCAATTCCGCTCTGGGATTGAGGACAACGTAGTAATGGAGCCTCTTATCTCCCTGAGATTTTAAAAGGGGACAATCCCTGGAGAAGTCTCAGATCTAGATGCAAGGATCCTTCTTGCCAGTGCAACAAAGACCTAGTGATGCTGGTAGAGATGAAATCTGCAAGTACTAGGATCCCCTCAATGAAAAACTACGTCAATCCACATAAAATCATGGGTCTGTGAGAAAAAAGGGCCTGGTCCACCCGTAACTGTCCCTGAGAAAGTGAACCTGTCATGGTCTTTCAGCTTTACCTACCCAAATGTGTCAAGAGACTAAAAATATGGCAAAGGCTTAGAGGTTTGGTAGATCACGATGCCTCTTGCAAACAGCACAGGTAAAGCAGTAACGGTTTTAAATTGGAAGAGGGGAGATTGAGATTGGATCTTAGGAAGAAGTTCTTTGCTGTGAGGGTGGTGAGGCACTGGAACAGGTTGCCCAGAGAAGTTGGGGATGCCCCTGGAAGTGTTGAAGACCAGGCTGGATGGGGCTTGGAGCAACCTGGTGTGGTGGGAGGTGTCCCTGCCCATGGCAGGGGGCTTGGAACTGGATGATCTTGAAGGTCCCTTCCAACTCTGACCATTCTATGATTCAGTTCTGCACTGCATGTTTTCCTTTAGCTTATAAAATAATTGTGTTTTCATAAACCCTGCATCAAGAAAGTGGGAAGAAGGCAATGCCCAGCCCAGCCCGTTGGTTCCCAACGCCCTGTCACCTGTGGCAGTTGAGGCAGAGCCTGTCCACCATGCTGCAGGCACAGAAGGCCAGCG
The DNA here is from genome assembly GCA_013400375.1 of Thinocorus orbignyianus. Classification (NCBI taxonomy): domain Eukaryota; kingdom Metazoa; phylum Chordata; class Aves; order Ciconiiformes; family Thinocoridae; genus Thinocorus; species Thinocorus orbignyianus. The sequence continues at coordinate 245,820 of VXBW01000785.1, read as the reverse complement.
AGTCGCAGGTCTCGTTGACGATTCCCACAAAAGCGTTGGTGCCCGGGATCCTCGTCAGCCTGTACTTGGAGCAGTGGCTGCCGTGCACCAGGTTTGTCAGATCCCCCTAGGAGAGAAAAACAAAACAACCCCACAACAAAGAGTGTGTAAATGCGTAGCAAGAAAAGTGTTGTTTTAGGGAGCTGAAGATCTTCTACCATCCAAGCTGAGGGAACACAAATGGATGGGGATGCCACCTTCCCAAATCAAATTCCTCATCAATCTGTTGAGTTTTGCTTCCAAAGCATCTTTGGTGAAGACAGAAAAAAATAAAATTATCTTGTGCTGCCATCCAGCAAGACCTGGACAAGCTGGAGAGTTGGGCAGAGAGGAANCTTTTTGATCTGGAGAAGAGAAGGCTGAGGGGGGATCTGATCAACACCCAGAAATCCTTCAAGGGTGGGTGTCAGGAGGATGGGGCCAGGCTTTTTTCAGTGGTGCCCAGGGACAGGACAAGAGGGAATGGGCATAAACTTGAACATGAGAAGTTCTATCTAAATGTGAGGAGGAACTTCTTCCTTGTGTGGGTGGCAGAGCCCTGGCAGAGGCTGCCCAGAGAGGTGGGGGAGTCTCCATCTCTGGAGACATTCCCAACCCACCCGGACACGTTCCTGTGGGACCTGCTCTGAGGGTTGGACTAGATGATCTCCAGAGGTCCCTTCCAACCCCACAGCATTCTGTGATTCTCTAAACGTTATGAGCTGTGGCAGCAGTGCTGAGCCTGATATCCCACCAGCAGGAGGTCCCATTTCCCTCCTTCACATCGCTCCATGACCCCTCCCTCCTGTCCCAGTCCTCGGTGACCTCTGCAAAGAGGCCCATCCTCTGGGGAGGCACCACCACCACTTGTTGAAAAGTTCCTGGCACATGTACCATAACAAAATACACACGGCAGCACCGCACAGCTGTGATTTATTTGGTAGCCAGACGCATTCCTGGTGCCCATCTGCATGTCACAATCCTAAGTTTTCGCTCTGTCCCACACCGTTTCCTTTGCAGTGACACAGTTTTGACTTTGCACTTCAAGCGTGGGGAAAACGTTTGAGCCTCCCTGACATGAATCAGTGTACTCTGACATAACTTTCAAATATTTTTTGACATTCATTTCCCACCTTCTCCTCCCAGTAAGAATTGAAAAGTATTCTTTAAAGAGCAGCTTCTCCCCCAGAGCTAAACAACTGTTGAATAATTCCGAGGGGATCTTGTGGAGGGTGGATCTGCAGAGCTGCAATCACGGTGTGGTGAGAGACAACAGCCCCAGGTTTGGACCTCTTGGCTCCAGAGGAAGCTCACACAGGCCCCAGAGAGCACCCACATCTCCAGAGACTCCACTCTGGCACCAGTAAATACGTTTATTTGGTCACCCAGCTAAAAGGTAAGTTATCTCCTCTCCAGAGGAGAGCCACCAAGCTGGTGAGGGGTCTGGAGAACAAGTCCTGTGAGGAGAGGCTGAGGGAACTGGGCATGTTGAGTTTGGAGAAGAGGAGGCTGAGGGGAGACCTCCTTGCCCTCTACAGCTCCCTGAAAGGAGGTTGCAGAGAGGTGGGTGGTGGCCTCTTCTCCCAAGGGAATACTGACAGGACCAGAGGAAATGGTCTGAAGTTGGGACAGGGCAGGTTTAGACTGGATATTAGGAAGAATGAGTTCACTGAGAGAGTGGTCAGGCACTGGAAGGGCCTGCCCAGGGAGGTGGTGGAGTCACCATCCCTGGAGGGATTTCAGAAACGTGTAGAGGTGGCACTTCAGGGCATGCTCTAGTGGCCAAGACTGTAGAGGTTTTTGTGAGTCTACAGGCGGACTTGATCTCAGAGGTTCTTTCCAACCACAAAGATTCTGTGCTTGGAGACCTTTGCTACCCGTGCAGCAGTGACATTGTTCAGAGGATCCAAAGCAAAAGATCTACAGCCGGGAAGTCCTCACTCAACAACCCAGAACTTATTTTCATGAGGTTGGGCGAGACTTTGCAGACATCAGCCACAGTTGGCCAACCACCACATCCATAACCCCTCATACGTCCACTGCCTCCTGGTGTGAGCACAGTCTGTGCAGGCCAGATCACTGATTTTGGGTTTGGAGAGGGGGAACGGAGGCCAACCCGCAGGGAACGCTGGCTTCCAGCCTCCTCTGCTGAGCCTGGCAAGGATCCGCCTTTCCACCCAGAGAAACCCAACCCAACCAAAGTACATTCAAAAGCAAAATAAACCAGAAAAAACACACTCACCACTAAGCTGGTATTAAATTTATAAAACCGCTGAACTGTTCTGTCACTGAAGCTGTTGCAGAGGTTTTTCTTGACAAAGTTGGGGTGGTTCAGAATGTCGTTTGCTACCAGAGGCTCCTGTGTGGAATAAAAAAGAGGATCTGATGCCTTTGAAATCAGACACAAACATCAGATTCTCTACAGCTCTTACTGTCTCAGAAGAAAGAAAAGGAAAAAGCAAGAAAACCAAGAAAAAAAGGTTCCAGACCTTGTGTGTGATGTGCTGCTGCTCCACCGGCGCGTGTCCTTTGGGATCGATGAGGGTCGGGTGTGCCACCAGGTACCCCCTGTCCTCCATGATGAAGCACCTACAGGCAACAAATAACAGGGAGAGACCCCCGTTAGCCCCACCTCAGGCCTTCAGATCTTCCATTTACAGCTAGAGGAGGAATTTTCCATTAAAATAACAGGGCCATTAAGCAAATTCACTGGAAAATGTCTCTGAAGAATATACTGGGTGTTTTCCCGGAGCTTTTCAATCTGTTACTGGATTTAAAGCCTGGACTACAGAGAGCTTGGAAATGGAAGCGATTAGGAACAGAAAGGAAAACTGATCGTTGTCTTGTCTGATCATGGAAGATCCAGAAATAAATTAAGCATAATGAACCCAGAAAGCTTTAACAGTTTATTAATCTACTGTGCTACTAATTAAAGAGAGATTTCACACTCTCATTTAACGACCTCTTGCCTTAGAATTCAATTTCAACGGGGAGATAAATCACTCCCGTTTCACTCCCTGCCTTCCCAGCCTTTCCTCTCCCCCCTTTTCAGCTCTTCCCTTTAAGCTCCCTGTGGGATCTCAGGGAATTGATGTCGGATCCGTGCCCCTGTGTAGAAAACCAGAGCTCTGGGAGGTTTTAATCCCTCCTGTTTTGGGCACCTCCCGTTTCCATAGCCGCAGACAGCCGCGCTGGGGCAGGCGGAGGAGCCGGCGGCACCGGGGGGACGGCACAGCCTGCGCCAGCATCAAGAGAATCCGTGGCCACAGAAGGGAGATGGGAGGAGGTCAACTTGGCTGCTCAATGCTCCCCGAAAACCCAGCGGGGTGGCAGCCACGTCCCCCCGGCCTCCTGCCACTCGGGGAGGCTTCAAACTGCATCATTCCCATGGCAGCCCATGAAGGAAAGCTCTACCTCCACATCGGGAGAGAGCGGGGATAATTTCCAGACAGGAAGTCTAGTGACAGGACGAGGGGTAATGGTTTTAAATTGGAAGAGGGGAGATTTAGATGAGATCTTAGGAAGAACTTCTTTGGTGTGAGGGTGGTGAGGCACTGGAACAGGTTGTCCAGGGAAGTTGTTGATGCCCCATCCCTGGAAGTGTTTAAGGCCAGGCTGGATGGGGCTTGGAGCAACCTGCTCTAGGGAGAGGTGTCCCTGCCCATGGCAGGGGGGGTGGAACTTGATGATCTTGAAGGTCCCTTCCAACTCTGACCATTCTATGATCAGCACAGAACGGACTAGTATTATTCACCTAATAATTTAATTATTAGGTAAATAACGGAGCCATGAAACTCTAAACTGGACTTTTTCTTTTTTACTGCCTCAAACTGTTTGGGTTTTGCATAAGGAATTCATGTTGTGATGGTGTATTTTGTCTTTTTCCTGCTGTAGAGAACAAGTTGGCTGGTGACTGACCCCAAAACAACTCCAGAGAGAAAAATCCTCGTGGAAATACATTTAAAAAGCCCAAATGCATCCCAGAAAGTTAGAACAGTCTCTCTTAGTACCCGTCTGTGTTTACACAGGGGCTCTGAGCATCAGATCCTGCTTCTACATAAGAATGGTCTAACACAGAATTTAAGATCATGCTTGAAATTCCTGATTTAGGGAATGCAGGAACAGAATCAAGCATCTGATCCTGTTTATTAGCAGTTTTCATTTAGGGGAAAAGGAATGCCAAACCAGAAATCTTCATTTTTATATATTTTTTTTAATGCACTATAAAATATATAAAAAAACTACCCAAACCCGAACTACAAAAGGTCAGGGATGATGACAGAAAACCACTTCCCTTCCCAAATTTCAAGTTTAAAACCAAAGAAAGAAACAGCAACAACGCCTACAGCATGTTACCAAGTTACTCCAGATCCAACCCAGACTGGAAGTAACAGAATCCCAGAATAAGTGAAGTTGAGAAGCACCTTGGGTCATCTGATTAAAGGGGGAAAAAACCCCAGGATTTAGATATGAACTGGGCAGAAGGAAGAGTTTACCTTATTTTGTTTCCCCCATCCTGGTTACAAACTGGCAGCAGGTCCATGAGAACCTTGTAGAAGTATCTCAGGGTGAAGTCAATGCCCATCACGGCCACCGAATGTCCTGAAGACATCTGTGCGCTGCAAAGAGGGGAAGGAAAAAGGGAAAAAAGGCTGTATTAATAATTAATACTTTAATTACTCAGTTCCCTCCTTGAAAAGGGGGCTGGCTCCCATCTAAATGGCCAGCTCAAATCCACACCAAAGCTGAGTTTATCCTCCTGTGCTTAAACACATGGTTATGGCAGCTGGGAATGGGAAGAACAGTGTCTCAACTGTGTTAGTTCTCTGCTGCAAACCCTGAAGTCTCTCCGCATAAACTGAAGGGAGCTCCAGGAGAGCTGGAGAGGGACTCTTTGTCAGGAAGCCTAGTGACAGGACAAGGGGGAATGGTTTTAAATTGGAAGAGGGGAGATTTAGATGAGATCTTAGGAAGAAGTTCTTTGCTGTGAGGGTGGTGAGGCACTGGGACAGGTTGTCCAGGGAAGTTGTTGATGCCCCATCCCTGGATGTGTTCAAGGCCAGGCTGGATGGGGCTTGGAGCAACCTGCTCTAGGGAGAGGTGTCCCTGCCCATGGCAGGGGGGTTGGAACTTGATGATCTCTAAGGTCCCTTCCAACTCTGACCATTCTATGGTTCTATGATTGAACCTCACAGACCCAGCACGTGGAGGAGGAAACTGGAGACAGCCCAGGACTGGGTCACCACGCAGGAGCTGACCCTTCTCCTCACGGGCTCTTCTCCCTCGGCTATTCCATGTGCCCCTACCACATTTCATATTTAGCAATGTAAATTGGGATTCAAAATTCCCCACCCACACACAAATGGACACAGGACACAGCTCCTGCATTTCTAGCATCCGAAACCTCACCACCTCAGGGTGGGTTAGAAGTTCTGCACAGCTTCTCTTTGCTCAGCACCCAGAGTCAGGAGCTGAACATCTGCTGGGAGGACAGGATGAGAGAGTTGGGGGGTTCAGCCTGGAGAAGAGAAGGCTCTGGGGAGACCTTCCAGCCCCTTCCAGTCCCTAAAGAGGCTCCAGGAAAGCTGGGGAGGGACTCTGGATGAGGGAGAGGAGCCACAGGACAAGGGGGAAGGGTTTGACTCTGAGATTGAGCTGAGATGTGGGGAAGAAGTTCTTTGCTGTGAGGGTGGTGAGAACCTGGAACAGGTTGCCCAGAGAAGCTGTGGCTGCCCCATCCCTGGAGGGGTTTAAGGCCAGGCTGGATGGGGCTTGGAGCAACCTGGTGTGGTGGGAGGTGTCCCTGCCCAGGGCAGGGGGTGGGAACTTGATGATCTTGAAGGTCCCTTCCAACCCAAACCATTCTATGATATGAAGCTGCCATAGAGATTATGCTAAACCTGAGGCTGCCTCCCAGCACCTACGGAGCACCAGGTGACATCTAAAACCATTTCACTTAAATTCCATGATTCAGTATCTTTTCCCAACGCAGGAGAACCAGAAGCTAAACATTTAGGGATGGGGCAGGACCCAGAGTCCCTGGAGATGCACCAGCACCAAGAGCTGCTCTGAATTCATCCATACTGAAAACGTGCTTGTGTTCCTATTTTTACACAGCAGTTTGGGGAGACACAGGGTTGCCGTAGCAACCAACCCATCAAAGCCCAACAAAACAGGCTGATGGTACAGCAGTGTGTATTCTTACAGCTCTGTGAAGGTAAAGAAGGACTCCTTTCCCTCAGCCCTATCCTTTTAACTTTCCTCAATCAGTGAAGTAATTGAAAAGCTCTCCTGGCAGAAGCACAGGCTTGACATTTGGCTGAGACCATTCGGATGCTGAAAGCTCCAAACAGAAATTATTTCCTAGTTAGGTTGTTATTTTTCCAAAACTTTCTGTCCTGGCAAATCCCCACTGTCCCCTCAGGAAAAACATCCAGGTACACAAGATGTGAACCAATGGACTTGGACTAAGGTGCAAATCCCTACTGGGCAGCTGGGCATCAGAACAGGGAAATTTGGGAGCAAAACCTTCTAATATGATAATAAAATCACTACTATTTATTTGTTAAGACAGGTTATGGCGCTGGGGGGGGGTGTCAGCCCAAGGCTGGGATGGATCAGCCAGCCCAAGCTCCCTCTCACCCTGTTTTTGGATACAAACCCATGAGCTCACCCCCAAATCATTGGCTGTGCTCGTTTGCACTTACGTGTGCTTTACACAGATGACAAGGCAGATGTTTCACTTGCTGCTTTTTGAATTTTACTCTCTTAAAGAGGAATTAAAATGTAGAAAAAGCAGGTAACAGCACGGCACAGCTGGACTACACAAAGCAGAGGCTGCCAGCGACCCCCTGGCCATATAAAACCAACTCTATCTGCTGGACTGCACTTCGTTTGTGTGTGCAGACAGTGAAGATGCAGTCAAATCTCATTTGCAGACTGATAAATCTAGACTCTGAAAACCTGCAGTTAATTTGTTTTCCCCATTCCCTGGAGCAGGAAGGGGTGCAGGGATGACAGAGAAGCAGCACAGCCACGTTTAAGTGTATATGACGAGGCATCAAGCTGGGAAGTTATTGCTCCATCCTACCAGACAAAAAGCCATTAGGAATGCTGTAAATATTTCAGCTTTGTTTTTAGGTGTTAAATCCTTCTGGTTTGCTGGTGCAAGATGGATTAAATAACTTCTTGCATGAATTCCCAGCCTCCAAAAAAGAAATAGGATATACACAAAATGGGAAAGAGAGAGATACTGGGATCAGTACTATTTAACATCTTTGCTGGAGACATGGACAGTGGGATAGAGTGCACCCTCAGCAAATTTGCTGATGACACCAAGCTCGGTGGCGCGGTTGACACGCTGGAGGGA
>VXBW01000785.1:224520-238064 GCA_013400375.1 Thinocorus orbignyianus | reverse complement strand
ATTCTATGATTCTATGATTCTATGGTAAGTGTCATTTCCAGATAAACTAAGACTATTGAAACCCACAGAGCAGTTCCTAACGCCAGTTATGCCACATGAACTTCACTGATTCCTCCCCCATCCCTCTGCTTTTGGGTTTTTTTTTTCAACTAAGACCTCTTTGGGGATTATAACCGCATGTGACTGTGAGCTTTAGAGGTCATATTTACCCAGGAATCACACTCACATCTGCCAAACTTTGTTTAACCGTTCTTTAATCATGTTCTAATAACCCACGTGAGCTTAAAGTTCTTAAAACTAACTGAAGCGTCGCGTTACTGGATTTTGATTAATTGCACTTCTCTTCTTACCCAAGTGCTTATTTCCCTGAAGTGAATTCCCCTGTGAGAAGCCCCACGCAGGCAGCAGGCCCCATAATGCTCCTGCCAAAAGAGACAGGCAGATGTCCCGTGGTGGGAAATCCCAAACAAAGCCGAGACATCTCCGAGGAGAGTAGAAAAGCAGAGTCCTGAGCTCTGCCGGCTTCGGGGGCTCTGTTTCCCAGCACAACTTTGTCCTGGTGGAGTCTTAGATGGAGCAGAAGCCACATGGCTCAGTGAAAGCCTTGGAAAAGATTCCAAGTGAAAACCAAAGTGAGTAACTGTGATGTCTGAAACTTGGGAGAGCTGATGCTGGAAAGGTTTACTTTATGTTCTATAACCTGAGCTGCTTTAAACAGCCTCAACCCAAACCTCGGCCTCAGGATGGACCTGAAACAAAGAAATTCCAGTCCTGGAGGAAAGGGTGACACCAGTACGGAGAAGATGTTCCTAAAGAGACTGATGCCACTTTTCCAGGTGGGAATATTCATTGTACTGAGAATAAAGGAAACCCCTTCCAGTCCCTAACGGGGCTCCAAGAAAGCTGTGGAGGGAACTCTGGATCAAAAAGGGGAGACATAGGATGAGGGGAAGGGTTTGACCCTGAAAGAGGGGAGATGGAGATGAGATGTGGGGAAGAACTTCTTGGCTGTGAGGGTGGTGAGATCCTGGCCCAGGTTGCCCAGAGAAGCTGTGGCTGCCCCATCCCTGGAGGGATTCAAGGCCAGGCTGGATGGGGCTTGGAGCAACCTGGTGTGGTGGGAGGCGTCCCTGCCCAGGGCAGGAGGTGACACTGGATCTTTAAGGTCCCTTTCCACCCAAACCATTCTGTGATTCTATGCTTCTCTTGATCAACTTTGAACGAAAATACATTAAAATTTCCCATTCCCTTTTTTTCAAGCCATAGAGGACTAATTACTAAAGAAAATGCTTCTTCCTATGTGGCTATAATGTTCTTCTTGGTTTGACTCTGAAGGCACAGGCTGCTTTCTCCACCCCAGTTTGTTTTCTGCGATCCTGTATGGGCAGTGGAAGGTTTACAGGCTTCTCCTTAAGTTCTTCTTACTCCTGAAAGCCAGAAGGGCTGAATTCAAACAGCCCAGGCGAGGAGCTTCCCCAGTTCCTGGAGTATGGATGGAGCTTTAATTAAGAGTCTTGCAGACTGACCTCAATTAGCAATTGGTAGATCTGCTTTTATCTCTTATTCCCTTCCAAACATCACCCTGGAATGTACAATTTCCCAGGTGTTACATGTGAGTAACTTCAGGAAATGCAGAGATTTGCTGTCTTGGTGAAAAAGACTTTGACTACCAGCAGAGAGGGGATATGATCATTCCATGATTCTGTGATTATGAATATAATCATTCTATGATTTCATCTAAAGCTCTTTAAAAACAGGTTTGGTTTTCAGTTCTTGAACACACAGGAGTCGCTCAGGGTATTTCTCTCCTACCCAAAGCACATCTCGATAATTAAGAGTATTCTTGATTGACACAAACCTCCAAAAACCAGAATTTACCTGGAAGAATGGACTGTGTGGCTGATGGTGACGACGTAGCCTGCCCCTCCGACGTCTAAGTAGGGACCAGTAAAGGTAATTAGTCCTGGGTTAGCCACTGCATGCAAGTACCTAAGGGCAGCCAGAAGAAACAGAATTAGTGAAAAAGGGCAGTAACCTTGATCTTGTAGGAACTAACATTGAATTCTGCACACAGTGAACAACGTGCAACCAAATTATTGTTTCTTAATATTAAAAAAGTGCCTGAGTAGGACCCAGACCTGGACCAGACTTGGCTCGACAAATGCTTCCTCAGAACATACAACTGCATCAAAAAAGCTCGATTTATTTCTGCACAGGGTAAGTTTAATGTCACTGTAGACATTTTGCCCCAGAAAAACCATCAGACTTGGTGCCAGCGGAGTCTCAAAGTCACAGCAAACGCTGGCAAAACGATGCTGCTGCAAAGGCAGGAGAGAAGGGAGACCCCCCAGGCAGGAGTCACACCTGAACACCTGCAAAGATGTCAGAAAGCAATTACAAATCACAATCTCTTTTAAAACTTAGTGTCAACACAAAACGAGCCACCGATGAGTCAAACATCTTCCTACCATCACTAGAAGGTTTATAAAACATCCCAACCCTTGGAATCGCTTCTGTGGCTGAAAAAGCTCCTTGCTTTCCAGTCCCCTTGAAGAGACTGAATTCTACTTTATTACTGGTGCTTTTTTGTATCTTCTTTCCAAAATATTGCCAAGATTTGATGCAAGAAACAAGAGCCCATGGCACAGGGCACACGGAGGCTCTGATGTGAGAAAAACAGGCAAGTGGAAAAGTGAAAGAAAACAAAAAGCCCTCCCCAAAATTAATAGTGAAAATAATTTGAGAGCTTTTAAAACAAAGACAAGGGATTGTAAAAGTTCAATTACAACATGAATGTGCTCTCACTGCAAGAAAAGAGAGTAAGATTCCATCCTCTCATCTGTCAGTAAAAGCATAAGTAACAACAAAAAGGAAGAAAAGCTAATTAGTAGTTACAGTAATGGCTTTTTTCAAGGCAAACATGGGTCAGGAGAGGTAAAGCAGGCCAGTGCCAGTAGTAAACCAGAGAATTCCCAGTCCAGCTGGAGGGTTGGGGCTGGGAGCCACTCGTGCCTTTCCCAGTGTCCCTGCCTGGCAGCACCTGGGTGACCCCTCGACAAAGGCCTGTGTCCAAGAAACAATCTGGAGTCTCAGGCTCCAATTTGTAACGTATACAAATATAAACATGAGGTGATCCTCCCCCTCTGCTCTGCGCTTGTGAGACCCCACCTNGATGATCTTTAAGGTCCCTTCCAACTCTGACCATTCTGTGATTCTATGATGTTTTTCCCAGTCAGACCCTACTGCATAATTAAAAGCGCGCAGTCGAGCCAGCAAATTCCTGCTCTAAATTAGCCCAGAATCCTGCTGTAAACAAACAAACAAACAAACAAACACAAACACTGAAATATTAGCAACCAAAACTGGCACAGGGAGCTGAAAACATCCCCCGAATCGGCTCATCCCTACAAGGGCTGCTCGTTTTCACACTATTTCTATTCCCATCTGCCCTAGGATAGGAAACAGAAACTATCACTTAAAATAAAAAAGGTTGAAATTAGAACCAATCAAGGTTTTATTGAGCACTTTTTTGAGGCTTTTTACCCACCATAAAAACACTTCCAGTGAAACAGTTTAGAGCCAGCCATAACAAAAACCCACCCCGGGCTACAAAATCGATACCAAATATTTTCCTTATTGCTCTCCACGATTATCCCAAAGCTTTGATAAACAGGACCCTAAAAAAACCTCACCATTGTCTCCTGGTGGGATCAAATGCTTTGTCCATGAGGGAACCGGGGTAAATTCGGAGCACCCCATTGGGGGTTGCTATGTAACGGCGCACAATGTAACTGTTCAGGCTGCTAATTTCCATTTGGGTCATCCATTCATCTGTGACGTGACTGGTAGCCATCACTTCATTCCTGACAGAGAACTGGAAAACAAAGGCAGGAGCTGGCAGGGTTCCTCTAAGACTTGCAGGAAAAAGATAATAAGGCTCTGGCGGGGTTTCCTAAAGAGCCATCAGAGATCATCTAAACTCAATTACTTGGTAAAAGTCTTCTCCCACCAGAGGGATCTGGCACATTCCAAGCAAAGGCAAAGCTTGTTATAATGAAATATTGTTGTCGTTATCTCGGCGGCTTTTGGAGTTTGGTTTTCACATAAATATAAACAGGGCTCTGCTCTGTCTCATTCCTAAGAACAGGAATTTCTCATTCCTAAGAATACAACGATATTTCTGCTAAGAATTTACTGTAGCTTTCATTTTTCTGGTGTTTATTTCAATAGCTGCTTATAGACTTCTTTCCCCCCTCTCAAGGAGGAAGCCCTCTCCCTCCTCTCTCCACTCCTCTAGGCCTTGAAGCCCAGGGCCACCTCTCCAGGTGTGGGAACACCACTCCAAACTACCACTCCAGAACCCTCTGAGATGCAAACATCAGGAGATGGATGGTTCAGATGGTCCCCTCCTGGACTAAGGTGTTGGATGTGAGGACACCAAGGTCTCTGGGCATGGGACGTGAAGGCACCAGGGTCTCTGGGCATGGATACTAGGGTCCCCGGGCATGGATACTAGGGTCCCCAGACCTGAGGACACCAGGGTCTCCAGACATGGGACATGAGGACACCAGGGTCTCTAGGTGTAGGGATGTGAGGATACTAGGGTCCCCAGATCTGAGGACATCAGGGTCTCCAAGCATGGGACATAAGGACACCAGGGTCTCTAGGTGTAGGACGTGAGGATACTAGGGTCCCCAGACCTGAGGACACCAGGGTCTCCAGGCGTGGGACATGAGGACACCAGGGTCCCCAGGTGGGGGACTTGAGGACACCAGGGTCTCCAGGTGGGGAACATGAGGATACTAGGGTCCCCAGACCTGAGGGCACCAGGGTCTCCAGGCGTGGAACATGAGGACACCAGGGTCTCCAGGTGGGGGAACGCAAGGACACCAGGGTCTCCAGATATGGGACATGAGGACACCAGGGTCCAGAGCACCAGAGCAGCCAGCACCGAGGAGGTACCTTGAGGCCAGGGTTGGCAATCAGGCGCGTGTTGTCGCTGAGGTACGCTGTGTAATGCTCCACCATCCGCTTGGTCTCAGGCTGGCTGAGATGTTCATAGGGAGAGGAGAAGCTGCCCGCAGAGAGCATCACTGTAGGGCTTTCTGAAAACAGCAAAATAGGAGAAAGTTAAGGACAACACATCACACACATTGCACAGAGAACACACTCAGACCATGAAAGGGTTTCCTCCGCCTGTTCCTCCACTTGCCCACACTTCAGTATGTGAAACACTCAGCTCCTTCAGGCCATGGGTGGAAGGAGGGAGGGCAGGAAAGGTGAAGTTCTCCATCCAAACCACAGCACTCACCAGCACAACTTCTCTCCCCGGGCACTGACACAACTCAGGCTGTGCAGGAACTACCTTTCCTTGCTTCAAAACACAGAAGGTCCAAAGTTAGTCCACCGATTCTGATTTCTGCGTGTTTTTTGGGAGACTTTGGTGCCTTGTTCTCATAGCCTGAGAAATTTCTGAATTAGTACTTTCTGATAGAGTCTGTTTTCCCTTAAGAAGAGATTTTGTGCTAAAGAGGAAGTTAATTATCCATGCTTGGGTTAAATACAGCAGAGGAAAACAAAATCAAGCACTTCCAGCAACAGCCAATGAACAACTGGAGAATTACAGGCGGAGAAGAGGGAGTTACCAACAGCAATGTGACTGTCTGGGGTGATTTTCAAAACGGACCAGAAAGTTAAACTTCCATTGGGCAGAAACTGCAACACCAGGCAGCTTTTTAAAAGAAAAATGATTCTGATGATGCAGGGCTGAAGGCTAAGAATGGCATTTGGGACTATCTGACCCCGATTCCCCTGTGGGTAATGGTCTCCAGAGGGAAAAATTTCCCTGGAGTGTGTGAAGTGTTCTGGTTTTATTCATATTCCTCTAAAACACATCACCATCCACCCAGAGGCCATATGTACCACAGTCATCACTTCTGAACCTCCACTGCAGCCCTTCATCTGCTTCCCAGACCAAATATCCTGATGCAATTGCATCTTGCTTCGCATGAAGTTTTCCCACTCGTCAGCTTAGTACTGCATTTTTGGGATATTTTTTCCATTTATATCTTGTCTTTCTGGATAGAAGATAAATCAAGACTAGGCACCACATTAAAGAAAGAAAAAAAATCAACCTATTTTAAACAACTGGCCAAGCAATTTCCATGGGGTTTATCAAGTTCTGCTGTAACTCCCCCAGTTTAATCTCACTTTGCTATTTGTGGGGCTGCAATACAGCTCAGAAAATTTTACACCTCTGCTTCTAATCCCCTCGAGACTGTCAAACCTTGCTACAAACAAAAGCACTTCATTCACAGCTTCTCACAGATTTTAGCAAAACCCCCAAGATTAATACTTCAGTATGAAAGCTTGGAACCTATAACGTAAGAAAACCTCTATGTTTTTAGGATATATCCTGTTTTTAACATTCTCTATCCTTTCCAGACACTAGAACTTGTAGTGTCATGGAGACTCTCCTTTCCAGTAATGTTTGAGCAACTACAGAAATTAGTCAGGTAGAGTTTAGTTTATCAAAAGCAGAAATGCATCAGTGACCTGAGAAGTGGGTAAGGAAAGCTCTGGAAACCATCGTGCCACAGGAGTCCTTGGTTTCCCCCAGCAGACAGAACTTCTGAATTCACCTGGATCGCTGCTATTAAATGTTTATGGCAGTGAAAAACTTGCCTAAATCCCAAGTCAAAGAGCAGCCCTGCATGAGTGGCCAGGATTTCATCCTACTTAAGCTATAAGCTATAAGAATCACAGAATGGTTTGGGTTGGAAGGGACCTTAAAGCCCATCCAAATGCTACCCCCTGCCCTGGGCAGGGACACCTCCCGCCAGCCCAGGTTGCTCCAAGCCCCATCCAGCCTGGCCTTGAACCCCTCCAGGGATGGGGCAGCCACAGCTTCTCTGGGAAACCTGGGCCAGGCTCTCACCCCCCTCACACCAAAGAAGTTCTTCCCCACATCTCATGTCAATCTCCCCTCTTCCAGTATCAAACCTTTCCTCCTCCTCCTATGGCTCTCCTCCCTCATCAAGAGTCCCTCCCCAGCTTTCCTGGAGCCCCTTGAGGGACTGGAAGAAGGTAACAGGCCATTAGAAAAATCAGCCTTGGACATAAAAGCCTCTTAAGAGGAGAGTATTTCCATTTTCTGCTGCCACACTCTACAGAAACACACACGGGGTGGTGAGGAGGGGACAGAGAAGGGCATTACCCAAGGTCGCCAACTGCTTGAAGTGCAGGCAGGCGTTGGGCTGGCCCAGCAGGTCCAGTCGGTGATACAGGAGCTTGCTGCTGGGGACAGTGTTGAGATTCTTCAGCTGTTTAACAGGTATTTCTGGCTGGATGACCACGACACATAGAATAAAGGATGTGTCCTGCACCTGAAAAACATGGACAAGTCACCAGACAGAAAGAAAAATACATATTTTCTATTTAGCTTTTATTCTCTTGTCTTTAATTGCTCGTCTCGTCCAGTTCTGGAAGGCAGCACCACACTTCACCAACACTCTCAAGGATCACAATTCCCACTCTCTCTAAAAACAGACAAATCCTTTAAAAAGAAGCTGTTGTGGACTCGATCCTACAGAACACAGAGAGAAGGATCACGAAGGTAAAACTCTGGAGCCCCATCGGTCTCCGACGACAGCAACTCGGCTCCGTGCAGCCACATTCCAGCCTGGAACTACCCTGCACATAATGAAGCCACTAAATTGTACAAAGAATACTCTTCCAGTCTATATCCAAAATAAAAATACTGAGTTTTCAGGAAAAAACACTGCATTAAGACCCTCATTTTATTCCATAATTTGCTCGGATTTCTAACACTGTTTCATGGACAGTTTCTGAAGTGCCATTAACAGAGCAGAGGCTTCAGGTTGACAGATGAGAATTCCCATTAGGAAGGATACAGACAAATCAACTGCCAAAAATCAGATTTTATCATTACCTCTATTAATCACATGCTGCATGTGTCACACACTTCACTGCTTTGCACATTTTAAGGATCCTACAGCACAGCAGAGTATCAAACCCAGGAGTTGCCCAGCTGCTCTGCAAGGGTGTTTGGTATTTAATGTAGCATTACAACATCAGAAAATTAGCTCCAGACACCCTCTTTTGTGCCTTTCTGTTACACAATGGCAGATTTAATCTCTTAAAACTCCTCGGTTTAATCTTTTAGGTTGGATTTAACTTAATACTGGGAAATGATCCAAAAGTATCCTCCTAACTTTGTTGGCACAAAAAAGTAGCCAATTATTTCCGGCATCAGCGAAATTCTCCTGGATTACACTTAACCCCAGATTCCATTTTCATCCCTGGGTGAAGATTAGTGGTCAGATATGTTCAAAAGTTAAACTGAAGAAATGGAGACAGCCATGAGAAGCTCTCCCAAAGCTCTTCCAAGTGGTAATAAAGCCTGTTGAATGCACATCGTGCTCGGTTCCAGTGAAAGCTTCCATATAAGAAAAGCTTTCAGTGAGAACAAACATCATTGTTGGCTACTGATACCATTCTGAAACAAGACAGTAGCAGAATGAAAAGCTAAATTTTTCCCCAATTAGGTTAATTAATGGATTGCATTACTCTGCCTCCAAACGCAACAACAGTTTTCAGTAAAAGAATGGTGATACAAACGCTGCCTCAGTGGTCTCTGGTCAGTATTCATGTGTCACCCAGTTACGGTGCAACATCCAGACCAGTATAGATCCAGGAGGATCATCTCTGTGGGACCACACATTATAAATGCTGATGAAATGGGTGTCTTCATGGAGAAAGAGCACACAGGTGTCCCACAGACACGTCTCTGAAGGTGACACAGGAACAAACCTGATGGGGTAACCTTCATCAGTTCTTCACTGCGACCTTCGTGCCGGTTCTGAGTCATTTAAACCTTTCACACTTCAATACACAGCGATACCTCATGCTTAATTATAGCCAACACATTAATGAACTCTTCAACACGTGAACTTCCTCTCTGCCATCCTGCCACCCCCTGGCTTTCATCCCTTACCATTTTCCAGGCGTAGCTGACGTTGTAGGCTTCTTTCCCAACTTCTCGCAGCTTGTTTAGATGCCAAGAGAGGGAGGAGTTCACGGGAACCGTAATGATCTGGCTGCCCAGGGGAATGCTGTATTGGCAAATATGACATAGGGCATTTAATTAAACACTGAGACAGTTCTTCAGCAAAACCCACCTACTGCACTTTTATAAAGATACCATAAGATGTGAAGAGACTACTATTACCTGTCTCAGGTGAAGGAAAAGTATACACACACCGAAAATGCACTCATGTTCCAAACATTTTGAGTTAAAACACACATTCAGCATAAAGGAAAAACCCAGACCAAATAGTGGGAAATCTTCCTGACACAGAAGAGAGCCACTACAAAGAGTATCCCCCAGATCAGCTGTGGAAGTCCCTGCTCAGCACAAAAAGGGTAAAAATTAAGAAAGTTGGAGGAAAAACCAACCCAGGACTGTTCTGCACCTGGGGGGACCAGGGGAGAATTCCACCCAAGTATCCAGATATTGCAGGAAAAGGAAACTTTACCCTATTTCCCCTTAAAATTTCTCTAGAAATACTTCTAGTGCCCTAAGGACTGCTGATTTTTGGCCTTACAACTTGGGATTCCTCACCTCAGGATGTTCTGTCGCACCAGCTCAAACTTGGGAATGTTCTCGTAATGGATGATGTCTGTGTGAAGCGGGGGTTCCGACAGCAGGTAGGGCCTGGTAAGGGAGGGGTGCATAAGGGTGTACCCTAAAGAATAAAGACACAAAGCCATCCACTGACTTGATCATAACAACTGAACCCAGGGTGAATATTTATAGGGAAAAAAAGAATACAGTTAACTACCACACAGTTTTTGCAGGGGTTTAAGAACTGTCAGTGAACAAGCAATATTGGGATTGAAGAAGCTGCAAATGATGAAGTAGTTCTGAGTGAAGGAGAGCTCGAAGAACCAAGTGATGAAAAGAGGTTGGGATCAACCAAGTGATAAAAAGAGGTTGGGATCAGAGGAAAAGAGCTGAGCACACCTATAGAGCAGTTTTGCCTGTTGCCCTACACATCTAGGAAACCTCGGATGTCACACATGTAGAAAATCTCCACAGTGAGTAAGTATTTCCACATCCAAACTCCACTCCAGAAATTTCAAGTTGTGAATCCACCTCCAAACTCCAGCAACTCTACCCAAAAAACTCCAAAACCAAACAAGACACAATCAATCTTTTAATAAACATAATCATTCATTCCTATAGACTATTTAGCAACATGAAAATTGAGAGTTTCCTTTTGATGATCCCACCTCAGTGGGACTAGAAGAGATTATCCAAGCCCAAAAGTTACCTTTATTATCAATGAGGAAGGTGTAGGAGCCCAAGGAGTCTTGATAATAGGTGACATCTTCCAAGATATACGCGAGATTAACGTCCACTCCAACAATCCCAAGCAGCAGGTTTCCGAAGTAACAGGGTTTACTCACAGTCATTATCAGGCCTTAGAATGAGAGAAATGAAATAAAACCACCAGCAGTACTTTCTAGGTTCATTATTTTTAGAGGAAAGAGAGCCTGAGCTTTGTCATCTCAACATGTTATACCGTGAAATATTATACAGCATTCATAGAATCATAGAACAGCCAGAGTTGGAAGGGACCTTCAAGATCATCAAGTTCCAACCCCCCTGCCATGGGCAGGGACACCTCTCCCCAGAGCAGGTTGCTCCAAGCCCCATCCAGCCTGGCCTTAAACACTTCCAGGGATGGGGCATCAACAACTTCCCTGGGCAACCTGTTCCAGTGCCTCACCACCCTCACAGGAAAGAACTTCTTCCTAAGATCTCATCTAAATCTCCCCTCTTCCAATTTAAAACCATTATCCCTCATCCTGTCACTAGACTCCCTGACAGAGTCCCTCCCCAGCTCTCCTGGAGCTCCCTTCAGATCCTGGAAGGCTGCTCCAAGGTCTCCCCGCAGCCTTCTCTTCTCCAGGCTGAACAGTCCCAGCTCTCTCAGCCTGTCCTCATAGGAGAGGTTCCTTGCTGGGATATGGACAAAAACTGGCACATCTACAGGGGAGCTGAGCAGGTTACCTATCACATCAGGCTGGTTTTGGCTCCTCTCCTTAATTAGCTAATTTCTATATTTCTGATATAATCAATTTATTAAAATACACATCACACTTAATGTTTTGGGGACTTTGCCAATTAACAGGAACATGCCTTACAGATCAGAAAAGCATTTGCCTTTAAAAAACAATATAGTATTTTGTTCCTTTAACGTCATTAAAGGCAATTTGAAAAATTGGGGGAGGAGGGAGGAAAAGAATCCAAACTTGTAAAGCAGCAACAGGGATGAACTGTTGCTCCTATAATTGCACATTCAGAATATTAACCAAATCCCAATATTGCCATTTGTACCGGGAATCACATCCCTAATTACACAACAGTTTGAGACTCATCTTGTTCCTGAAGGAAGAACTCTCACTAAGACCTTTTTCCTCTTACTTTCTACACAACTACTTGGAAACCCAGTGACTTTTTCCTTCCCCAATCCAATACAAAACTCATTTGCATGTATAGGCTTTTAAGTACACTTTGATATTTATTTAAGACAACCTCCTCTATTGCACCATTTCTAATCCTTGTGTTGCTCAAATTTTCCATGATGCTGGGATACAGCTTTGTGAGAGAGTAATAACTCCACTTAAATTGCTGAGGTTAGGAAAGGCAGAAAGCAGCGAGCATCCTGACTCAGAGGAGCTTTGCTCCGGGATACTCTGAAGTTTGTTTTGGGACCCAACACACAAGGCAAAAGTAGAACCTGAACTCAGCAGCCCTTGGAAAGTATTCAACTCAACTGCTCCTACGTACCACCACAAGGAATATGAAAATTCCTAAGTGAGGAAATGCAGAATTTGCTCAATTGTCACAGCAATATAAAACCTCTGCCCTGTTTCCAAACAGCACTGTGACGGTCACATCTCCTTACAGACAGCCCTGGAGTGGCACTAGAAGAGTTTCAGGTGAAAAGCCCAAGAACCCTCCAGCTCCAACCTTCCATGCGAGTACCCCAAGCTTTTGGAAGGGCACCAGATCCGAAAGGAAAAGGACCAGGAGCACCCAACACCTTACAGCGATGACGCTTGAGTAAGGCTTAGCTCCGGTTGTGGGACCCAAGGCCAGATGTGTGGTCCTCTGCCAGCATTGTGGGAGCAGCCTGAGCCCCATCCCTACCTCCTGAACCTGCCCCCAGCAAGAACCCAAATATCATCACCCTGAAGTGAATCATGCCTACAGAATCAGAGAATCAGAATGATTTGGGGTTGGAAGGGACCTCTGGAGATCATCTAGTCCAACCCCCTGCCAGAGCAGGTAGCACAGGAATGTGTCCAGGCTGGGTCTGAGGGTCCCTAGAGATGGAGACTCCACCACATCTCTGGGCAGCCTCTTCCAGGGCTCTGCCACCCTCAAAGTAAAGAAGTTCCTCCCCATGTTTAGATGGAACTTCTTACGTTCAAAAGTTATCTATGTTCAAATGTTATGTCATGTACCCCAAGCACAAATTAAACTGCCTAATTTCTCCACTTCCTACACGTGTCACCTCACACACATGCTGGTGTGTCCCAGAAGGCTCTATCGATATCTCCACCTCCGGTCTCTCCATAACTGGTGAGATCAGATCAAGTTGAACACACAGTTTTTGTTAACGTGGCATCTAATTGTAAAGTATAAGGGCAAATCCATACACCTTCCCACCACCACAGCACAAACGAGGAACTGATGAGAGAACCAGATTGTGGACATCTGCTGACTTAAGCTAATTCTTCAGGATGTGTTCACAGTCTGTGGAAAAACCATCACCAGGTTTCCATCAAATTCAGTGTATCCCTCACTCCAGGCTGGCCAGGCCATCACCTCCCAGTTCAGGCTTCCCTTCTGCCCAGTGCTGGGGTCATACTAAGTGTGTTGAAGCAACAGGAAAAGCTAAGGATAGCAAATTTTGGACAATAATCAATAATCTGCCTTTGCTGAGAACATATTCAGCTTGAAAAATGGCACAGTGTGGTCATGGCTGTCACTTCAACATGAGAAGATTGTTCTCCTCAAGTACAAAGGAATTCTTGCTACAAATTAAATTCTGGATGCTGTACACACACACACAGATAAAAACAAGTTTCACCTTTAGAATCCAACCTGAATCTATCTACTCCATGTCTTATTAGTGCTTTTTTTCATAACTAGACTTTCTGCAGATAAAAAGACCTGCTGGCATGAAAGGTGAATTTTCTACTTGTGTGGGAACACACCTAAAAGCATCACCTTGTGAGACTACAGGAGATCATAGAATCATAGAATGTTTAGAGTTGGAAGGGACCTTAAAGATCACCAAGTTGCAGCCCCCCTGCCATGAGCAGGGACACCTCTCCCTAGAGCAGGTTGCTCCAAGCCCCATCCAACCTGGCCTTAAACACTTCCAGGGATGGGGCATCAACAACTTCCCTGGGCAACCTGTTCCAGTGCCTCACCACCCTCACAG
>VXBW01000785.1:197543-211333 GCA_013400375.1 Thinocorus orbignyianus | reverse complement strand
AAGGTCCCTTCCAACTCTGACCATTCTATGATTCTATGATTTAAATCCTTCTTTTTATATCTAGACATCAGAATGTCATAGTTCTGGGGTAGAAGGATGGAGGCTGTTTTGCTTTGGATGATGAGGCTGTATTTCTGGCATTTAAGTTTTTGTTAAGGGTTACAGAACTTCAAAAAAAAAGTGTATTTTCAAATCAAACACTTCAACACTCACCTAAAGCCTGGATGAAACAACCTGCCCAGTTTAATTTCACCAACAGCATTAAAATAAATGGTAAAATAAGTTGGTAATTAAAAGGAGTGGGGTTTTTAATAATCATTGCTCTATTAAAGATAAACTCCTCATTCCCACAAGGCCATGACTCGTATTCATTTCTCCACGAGAGCATCTAGATGTAGAAGTGTTCATTTTCCCCATAAAACAATTGGGTTTGAACCTCAAACTACCTCCTTACAGCCTCGGTGCCTCTCTCTTCTGTTCCTCCTTTTCACAAAGTTCTACTTGTGTTTTCCTTCAGCTACTACGTCAGTTCAGTAATACCCTCCCCTGAGACTATCAATTTTACCATTAACTTTGCCTTTTTCCCCTCCTTTTTTCTTTTTCCTATGACCACAGTAGACAATCTCCCAGTAGATAAACCCTGGCTGAAAGAGATGTACTTTTTCTTTTTAAGTGCACTTTTATTTTCCACCCATTAAAGCTGCAAGAACACCCTTAAGATATTTCCTCATTTCTCAGTCCCTGCCAGGACACCCAGAATATACTCTTTTTCAGCCCAACCTCACTTACCCCAAACTTTCCGCCCCATCAGCTCCTTTCCTGTACTTTATTCTCAGCTCCTCCTCCCAGCAAAACCAGTTTCAGGACAGGTGACACAATCAGAAGACCCCCAAAAACCCATACTGTAAGGCGAGTTGCCTTCCAGTATCTGAAGGGAGCCTACAGGAGAGCTGGGGAGGGACTCTTGGTCAGGAAGTCTAGTGACAGGACGAGGAGGAATGGTTTTAAATTGGAAGAGGGGAGATTTAGATGAGATATTAGGAAGAAGTTCTTTGCTGTGAGGGTGGTGAGGCACTGGAACAGGTTGCCCAGAGAAGCTGTGGCTGCCCCATCCCTGGAAGTGTTGAAGGCCAGGCTGGATGGGGCTTGGAGCAACCTGCTCTAGGGAGAGGTGTCCCTGCCCAGGGCAGGGGGGTTGGAACTGGATGATCTTGAAGGTCCCTTCCAACTCTAACCATTCTATGATTCTAGTTTATAGCTAAAGGCTAAATTTACCTAAGTTACTCCCTTGGCAGCACTAGGAGAAATGTGTGCAGGGCATCTCACTGCTACTCAACTTCCCAGGTTCCGTCTGTTTGACCTGTGGTTCCTATTTAAACTCAAAAACGTAATTTATTTTTTTCATTTTCTGGGCAGGTTAAAGTGATTTTTGCACATGTAAGAACAGAACCAGCTCACTGTTATACAAATTATTAAGTATTTTGTATTACTGAGCACATGCAATGATTTTGCTCTTCTAAAATAAGCATCACCGCTAAACGAAGACCCAGCCTTCTTTCATAATCATGTCACTTGGAAGAGGAAATCAAGAGTCTGAATCTTTTAAATGTAGAAATTTTAGTGGAATGCCCTTAATTCCAGACACAAACTGGAGGTATAAATGGTCACCTGGGAATGGCATTGCCAAGTCACACCGAAACCTCTGTCCCTTCCACTCCCGATGCAGCACTATCCGACCCCAAATTCTGCTGCAAACAGCCAAGGTTGGAAAGTGCTAACAGGAGAGTATTTGAAACGATGGTTCTCTCCAATTATAAATATCTCACAAGGCAAAAAGGACTTTTAGAGAGAAAGCCTTATGTGATAGAGTTTATAAAACTTCAAAGGGAATGCGATATGATAACACTTAGCACTTCTAGATACCACTTTACATCTTCAAAGCGGAGCCAAATCATTAACTAATTAATCTTCAAAGAACAGCACAAACAGCCAGTAAAAAAAAAAAAAAAGGAACTACAGAACATAATTGCTCATTATAAGAGAGTTTCTTTCAGTCGCCTCTTTAGCAGTACATTTATTGAGCTGCGGACCTCACAGTTCTCACTCGGCAGAAAAAAAGGAAAGTTTGATTTTCTGGGCAAATCAGCTCTTCCCGGACAAGCACTTCCATGAAAAACCATCATCCTGAAGATTCTTCTTTTGTGGGGAACACTGAAGTAAGTGAACGTGTTTATTTTACAAGTAAAGACATTCCCTAACGCTCCAGACCTGCAAATCTGATCCAGGATTTTCTGAGTCAAACTGTATCCTGGCCCGGCTGTTTTCACCAGGAAGAAAAGGCTCCGCAGCTTCAACCCAATTAAAATTCTGCTGATGGTACGAGCCAGGAGGGAGCCCAGAATGCTCCTCAGGAGCTCTTTTGACTCTGAAGGGCAAAGAAATAAGAAAACCTTTCATTTTAAGGAATGACCCCAGCTTCCTTGATTGAAATAACTTGGAGGGGGTATTAACTTATCTGCTCTAATCCCTCCCAACTATTTAAACTCACCTGAGCTATCAAAGTACAGCAACATAAGGAAGATGACCAAGGCATCACACATTTTAAATCATCAACACCTTGAATGTTGATGATTGATCACAGACAAGATTTATTGAGCAACTTGGTACCTTCTCTGCACGTTGCTGGGGAGCAGCACTTTGCCAAAGTTGCCTGACTCCATAAAGAACATTTCGGCACTTTGAAGAATGAGAAGAAGAGAGATTTACTGGCTCCTTGTTTATTAAAAAGGAAAAAAAAAACCTACTCCAGAATCTTGATAACGTAATGCACTGGGCTCTGGGGAAGATTTTGTCATCTAATAAATAAAGGACTATTCATACCAGCAAAGACAGATCTCTTAATCTAACTAACTGAAGCTTGTGATTCTATCTGAAGAATAAAGCCTCTCTCCTTATCTATTTTGTAGTAATCCAAGTGGAAAACTCCAGCCAAGACAAAACAAAACCTTCCCAAAACATTAAAAAAAGTCACCTAGGATGAAGAAAAAAGGAAAAAGGCAAATCATTATTGTTAAGGGTTTAGAAGAGAGAAGTGTATCTATTTTCTTTCTCTTTTACCCACGATTAATGCAGGTATTTTTCTCAATTATAAAAATCCAACAGAAAACTGCAAAAAAAAAAAAATTAAAAAAAAGCATTTCTTATTTTTGAAAGTTTCATGAGCTCCATTACCCTCCTCAGAAGCCGAGGCTGCTGTCTGTGCCCAGGGCTCTCCCAGGCTCCGCTCCCGGAGTCTGCGGTGCAAATTCCAATCCCTTCCAACACTTCCCACCTCACCACTTGGATCCCACTTTCTTACGCTGGGCACAGAGCGCGCCAAGAGTAACATTTAAAGAGTCAAGATTCGAGGGTGAACACAGCAGAGTTTAAATTTATGTTTGGCTGAGAGCTTTTTATAGGCCAGATTACTTCAACTGCAAAACTCATGCGGGAAAAGAGAGATACTCATGGGATACATATATATTTTAGTTTTTTCTTCTTCTTTTTTTTACATTAAGAACGACATGATCAACCCAGCTGGGAAGAGGACCTGGTTGATGGACAGGCCAGGCTGGTTTTGGAAACTGTGGGTAATTTAGGGAAGAGTAGGGGAGGCTCTGCTGCTGGGCTGGAGGAGCAAGAGGCTTCCAAACCCTTTCTCAGGAGGCTGGTGCACTTGGGGACACCCCCCAAGATGCTGCACCCAGCAGGAAAGGCTGTATAAGGTGATTTGGGGGAAGCTGTGGCTTTCCATCTTCCCTGGAAGTCTAACCAAGTAAACTAAGTCAGGAGAGAAAAAAAACCACATCAAAATAGGCAGATGTGCTAACAGCTCCCAGGCTTTTTAGCACAGAAAAGTAATTCAGGCTAAAGGAGAGTCTGATTCCAATGTGCGACAGCGACTCCTCACTGGCACTATATGAGGACACTTGGAAGAGAAGTAAGAAAAATATGAGATTAGAGGAACTTTTTTCTTGTTTTTATCTTTATTCTCTTTCAAAGGCGGTTTTAGTTTAGTGAATTACACGTAGATTTACTGAGAAACTGCTCCCGTGCAGACCAAGTGCTCCGTCCTAAATGGAAGTGGTGTCACAGAACTGGGTCACTGGGAAAATCAGACAAAAATTAAGAGTTTCAAGAGAGAGATTATACTAAGTAAGTACTTTTTAAAGCCATTTATAGACTGACAGACATCTCCACAGCTGGAAGGATGATGCTGCGCTGACAGCACTCTGTCCTTCTGACCAAAACTGCTTCCCAGTCTGTTTATATCCCTCGCCTCTTTATATCCCCCATCTGTCTCAAGCCAACTATTGTCTCGGACCATGGATTCCTTTGGGCAGAAACTGCTTTTTTGGCACAACAAGGTCATGGCCCATGACTACATAAGCAAGCCCAAGAGATACCACCACCACAATACCCTCCACCCACAAAACAAACTCCCCCGAGCATTCCCACGTCCAGTTTGTTCCAAACCCCACACAATTTTCTGTGGTGATCCAGGGACACTGCTTGCTTTGGACGTGGGCGATGTCCAGCTCCACACCAGAACTATTCTGCTCAACCAATCCCAGCAGCAACCCTTCCCTGAAGCCACACCAGCATCCCATTCTCTGGCCACGATGGTGGAGTTCACATAGTTTAAGATGTTCTCAGCTGAGGACCTCTCCTATGAGGACAGGCTGAGAGAGCTGGGGCTGTTCAGCTTGGAGAAGAGAAGGCTCCGGGGAGACCTGAGAGCAGCCTTCCAGGATCTGAAGGGAGCTCCAGGAGAGCTGGAGAGGGACTGTTTGTCAGGAATTCTAGTGACAGGACGAGGGGGAATGGTTTTAAATTGGAAGAGGGGAGATTTAGATGAGATCTTAGGAAGAAGTTCTTTGCTGTGAGGGTGGTGAGGCACTGGAACAGGTTGACCAGGGAAGTTGTTGATGCCCNATCTTGAAGGTCCCTTCCAACTCTGACCATTCTATGATTCTATGATTCTATGACCAGCGATGGGAAGGTGGGAATTGTCACCTCACAGACTTTCAGACTGTCCAGGACTAAGGCTATTCCTTGTAGCTTAACTCCTTATTCACTAGGTGTGTACCCACCACCAACTTTTGTTTCTCAGGTAAACCTGTTTCCATCACATTTTTCTACATCAATCTACTCCCTCCACTTCTCTCCTACGGGTGTTTTCTCACTAATAAAAAAGCCTTCCCCCAAAGGCTGTATTTCTGAGAGCTG
Source organism: Thinocorus orbignyianus (assembly GCA_013400375.1). NCBI lineage: Eukaryota > Metazoa > Chordata > Aves > Ciconiiformes > Thinocoridae > Thinocorus > Thinocorus orbignyianus. The sequence continues at coordinate 206,065 of VXBW01000785.1, read as the reverse complement.
CTGACAGGGAAGCCGGAGGAGATTCTGCTGTCAATAAATCCTGAAGCACTTCCCCGATCTTACGATCACTCCAATTCCCTCTTCTCTTCTACTGCCCTTTTCTGCCAATGCCACTTTTTGAAGCTGCTCCTTTCATCAGGGAGCTTTCAAGCCGGAGGCAAGGGAAGAGGAGCCACTCGAGTCTCACTGCTGAGCCAGGGCAGCGAGAAGCTTGAACACACGCTCGCTTTGTTTCTCTCAGAATTCAAACCAGACATTTAAAAACTGTCTAAGGGAAAAATACAGCTTATCTGATTTCCATCAGGAATAATTAATATTTTTTACATGCATTCTACTTAATAATAATTTAAAAAGTGATTCATTTAATGCTTTGCTTTTATATCAGTGAGAGAAAACTTGCTTTCAGAAAATTATTTGGATTAATCAAGAATTGCGTGAGATTTTCAAAATCATTTGAAGAAGTTGTTTGGGGTTTGTTTTGTTGGGGTGGTTTTTTTTAATAAAGAGATAGTTTCTGAGTATAACAAAGCCCAGAAAAGCATAATAAGTGAACAAAGGCTGCCTGTCTTTAGGATGGAAAATACTACACAAATTATGGTGATGAGACACATGTCAGGAAATTAGCTTGTCTGGCCAGCACCTGCACTCAAGATGTGGTACATAATGGATGGGATGGGAAGGAACCTTTGGGGACTGCTCATTTTGCTTCTGGCTTTTATTTTTTGCTGTTTAGATTTCATTAAGATAGCAATTATCCAGAAACAACGCAAAGCTCTAAGAAGGGACACATCAGAGAGGCTCCACAGAAATTTGGGGTTCTTTCATCCTGGCTGTTGAAAGGCATGCAAACGCTCGGAGCGTGGTGAGGGTGGGATGGTGGCTCTGCCACTTCATCAGTCAACTTAAAAAAAATACATCAGTATTTTTTGGCCAAAAGAGGCTTGAGAATTCAAATTAACCCCCCACATTCTCTCAAGTCTGCATCACATGTCAAAAAAAATCAAACCCAGCTCCCAGAAAACTTACGTTAAATGAAATTCAAAACCTACAGTGTTCTCTAATTTAGGGGGAAAAAACCAAGCTGGAACAGCTGGAGAAAACTATGACTAACATACCTGAAATTTATGTATTATTTCAAATCCACCAGGATGCAAAACAAAAACCCCCAAAAACCAAAACCTTACTGCACCAGAGGACCAAAAGCTGAATTTTTTCAAGGAAAAGCCGTACGTATCTTGGTTCTAAGCATATTTCCAGCTCTTTAAGTGTGTCAGGCAAACGCACTGCCTGTCAAGATGGAAATGCCCTGACAAGACAAAGAAAGGAAATATTTTAGGATGTCCTTATATTTCATAGGTTTTGCATATCTCTGCAAAGGCAGCCTCACATTAGCTGAACTCAGCCAGGAAGATCAGAGAAACTTCTCTGCATGGCCCTTTCAGCAGCTGACACTACTGATGGCAAAGCAGACAGGCCCAGGAAGGCAAATGCCTTGGAAAAAAGAAATGAAGACGAAATAAAAAGTGCCTAAACCACAACAAAATTATCCATGGTAGGCTGGAATAAAATCTTCATGACATTTTTTATAAAGTACTTAGACTAAAGGCATTACTTTAGGTATCATCTTTCAATCATGAAATCTCAAATTAAGAGCAGTGTGACAGTTTCAAGGAGGAATAAAAGCTTGTTGCTATGGCAACCAGTGCTAATTCTCTATGCCAAGGAAATGTTAAAGTCTAACGGGGGAAAAAAAACAACACCACAAGCCTACAACAGAAGAAGAATACCCCAAAACTATTCTACTCACCAGAATTTAAGTCACGTCCAGGATTGAAGGCTCTGCTGTTGACAGTGGTAGACAGCCTATCGCAGCTAATGGTTCGAGAAACGTTGGTGTTAAAATTTCCATCAAACCTGAAATGACAACGACAGGATTAGGAATCTACCACCATCTATTCAACCTACCCAGCATTTACAATGAAAACACATCTTTTTGATATTTCTAAAAAAAAAAAATACTTATTTTGGAAACTCCAACATTGGACATATTTTAACGGTCCAAGAAAGTTGTTGATGCCCCATCCCTGGAAGTGTTTAAGGCCAGGCTGGATGGGGCTTGGAGCAACCTGCTCTAGGGAGAGGTGTCCCTGTCCATGGCAGGGGGGTTGCAACTTGATGATCTTTAAGGTCCCTTCCAACTCTGACCATTCTGTGATTCTATGATATGATTCTATGAAGAAAAATTGTGAAACTCAAAACTAAGAGGGGATAAGGTCATCATGGCTGGATTGCATCTGCTCTCTACAATGATATGTGGCTTTTTCCTCCACAATATTCCTTGAGAGATGGGATTACAAGAGAGTGCTCCAGCTTGGGAAACGAGCGTAGCACCCAGACAGCTCAGCAGAAGCATTTCCTCCTGTTGTCAAACCAAACTTCTTCTTGCTTGAGACTCCTTCCCCAGGACTACTATTTCATCTTTCACTTCTAGAAGATTTATTCCTGGCATGAAGAGGATTTCCTCTTTATGTCTTACAAAAAAAAGATCTAATAGAGCAATTGTAAACCTGTTTTCTGTACCTAGACTTGAGGATTTGCATTCAAACAGCAGAAGGAACTTGATGGTCTGAGGCTCTGCGACATTTTGGTTGGGTTAAATACATTCAAATACATTCATAAATCTAATTAAAAAATATATATATATTCTACTGCATAGATCTAATGACAATAAAATATAATAAAACCAATGCCTTAACAAAATGCAAATAAAAGGTTTTACAGGGTTATAAGTAACTGGAAACACTTCCGAAGCTTTCAAGGATTTCAATACACTTTTGTATCACTTACACAGCCCAATTTTATCTCTTCCCATTTTGGTGACCTTGAACATTTTGGTGACACTTGTCTTACAGTGTGATTTTTCCAGTACTGCAAAAAGCTATTTGCTTCCCATCAAAGAATTTATCTACCACCAATCTGTTCCAAAGAAGTGACAATAAACAGCAAGCGAGGGCTGCAAAACATCCCCTTGTGGGTGAAGAACCTTGACCAGCCTTTCTGGCACAAAAGCTGGTAGGAAACAAGTGTTGGAGGGAAACTGGGGAGAGAAGGGGTTTGCATGATACTGTCCAGACTAATCCAGGAAATTACACCCCAAAAAAGCTACATCAAAAGATACCAACCAATGTAATTAATATTAATGGCACTTCAATCACTGGCTTAGATCTATACACCACCCACCCAGTGCCACTCTAATCAAAGAATGATGTGGGGTTGGAAGGGACCTCTGGAGATCATCCAAGTCCAACCCCCACCCAGAGCAGGTCCCACAGGAACGTGTCCAGGCGGGTTTTCAATGTCTCCAGAGATGGAGACTCCCCCACCTCTCTGGGCAGCCTCTGCCAGGGCTCTGCCACCCTCACCGCAAAGAAGTTCCTCCTCATGTTGAGATGGAACTTCTTATGGTCAAGTTTGTGCCTGCTCCCTCTTGTCCTGTCCCTGGGCACCACTGAAAAAAAAACTGGCCCCATCCTCCTGACACCCACCCTTGAAGCATTTCTAGGTGTTGATCAGATCCCTCCTCAGTCTTTTCTTCTCCAGACTAAAAAGCCCCAAGTCCCTCAGCCTTTCTTTGTAAGAGAGATGCTCCAGGCCTCTCATCATCTTGTCGGTCCTCTCCTGTATCCTCTTCAGCAGTTCCCTGTCCTTCTGGAACTGGGGAGCTTTCCATGTTCCATTTAGCTCAATGCACACTATGTTTGTGCTTAAGTTCCTTTATTACTTTACTTATTGCCTAAATTAATATTACATTACTTCACTCCACACCCCACACTTGCTTCTGGTTGAAGATTTTAATGAAGAACTGTGAAATCCAGTAAGTTGTAAGTACTTCAACAAATACGGATCCCAGTAAGAATGGAAAGGCAGTGATTTTCTGGTTCTTTCCTTACAGAGCGCTCGCTGTAAGGGCTGAGGTTGGTAGATGCAAACAGACAATAAAACAATGCACTTCTCAATCATCCCCTTAAAACAACAATTAGCAGAAACAAAAACTGCAGACAGATGGAATCGGTTACCACAAGGAAATCTCAAGTTATGACCACAGGAAGCCAGGTTTTTTTTAAGCAAACTCAAACTCTCCTAATCCAATCTATTTTCTTTCCGCCCCATTCCAAACAATACCATTCTACAGGAGGTCACTGCCACAGCCCCGAGCCCAGCAGATGTAGGATTTACCAAACCCCCATCACTCTGTTTATGGGCTCCTCACACAAGGGGTGTAGAAAAACCTTTTCTGACTTCTAGGACAAGGGGGAATGGTTTTAAACTGGAAGAGAGGAGATTTAGATTGGATATTAGGAAGAAATTCTTGGCTGTGAGGGTGGTGAGGCACTGGAACAGGTTGCCCAGGGAAGCTGTGGCTGCCCCATCCCTGGAAGGGTTCAAGGCCAGGCTGGATGGGGCTTGGAGCAACCTGCTCTAGGGAGAGGTGTCCCTGCCCAGGGCAGGGAGTTGGAACTCGATGATCTTGAAGGTCCCTTCCAACTCTGACCATTCTGTGATTCTATGACTTAGAAGGCAAAAGTAAGAAAAAGGAAAATATGTGTTAGTAGGCTTAAGATGGCCATCTCTGTACGTGACTGGATCCACTTTCAGAAACGTCAGCATTCCAAAACCAGGTAAAATGCTCCTGGGAGGAGCGTGGGGCTCACCACCAGCAGCTCTGCCGTTGCCTACGCAGGCCATTGGCTTGCCTTATGTTCAGGATTGATCCCATACAATCACTGAGGTTGGGCTGATTATTTTTTTTTATTTTTCATTTAAAGCAGAGATTTAACATCTGTTCTGAGTGCAGAGCACAGTGTGGCCTTCTCACTACTTTAGAAATTTACCCTTCTAGCATAGAAGTAATTTCCTGAAAATCTACTCTTAAATTCCTTAATGATTTTCTGAAGCACAAATAAAGAAAACAGTATTTTATGCAAATGCATAACAAAACCTCAGACACTGATTTCTTTGGTCTTAGCACCAAATTAAATTTTACAAGTCTTGTAGAGTTGTAAGAAGTATCATTTTACAGTTAGGCTCATCAGACTAGAGGCTCTATTTGAAGAAGCTCTAATCAAACTGAATTTCTGAATATGCAAAACCTGATCACTATTGATTACTAATTGCTTAAGTTTAATATCTTTGCTGCCACATCAAAATATCAATGAAAACATTGTCTCCTTGATGGACGCAGCCTGAAATTAGTTGACTCTATATCCATAACCATTACCCAAGAAGAAGGAGATTACCAGGGAACAGGCAGAGTTACGGAGGCACCAACATCTTTTTATCCCTTCTCAAACTTAGACTTTGGGAAAAAAAAACCAACCCAAAATCCAAAACAAAGGAGTCCTATATATTTGGAAATAATTCACTGCCCTCCATACACTCTAACTTTATGCAGAATAAGTGCAATTTAAACACAGCTCTATCAATTTTGGTCAAAAAAACCCCATATATATAAATAAGAAAATACTGGGGAAAAATGACATTTTTAGTTGCAAACCTTCTACCATATAAATGCAAACGTACATGGAAAGTGTAAATTTTTGCATCAGGGAGTCCCAGAGCAGTCTCTACCCAAATTTTATCTCTTTGCAAATATTTTGCAACCCTCAGTCCTTCAGTGGTGTTCCCTTACACAAACATTTAACTCCGCTCCCTCTCCTCTATCCCCACCTCACACGTAATTATGAGCAGGCTCATCAGCAGAGCATCTTTAATTGTGGTGGCTGCTCAACACATAAAACCCACTCAGATTAACACGCCGTCTGTAGCAGGACTAAGACCAGGCAGCTGGCCCAAGCACTCCTTGCTCTACAAAAAGAAAATACAGTGGGTTCCTTATTGGACCCAGATGCTTCAGGCTTTTTGGTATTTTTTCCAAAACACCATAATCAACAGCATTCCATGGCCGCTGGTGTTTTGACTCAAGGCTCAGATGAGGCAAGGAGGTTCTGATGATCTTCTGCATCGTCCTCACTCTTCACAGAAGAGAGAAATGGATGGCCAGACAGACAGAAAGGTCTCTTGTCCTCCTGATAGGACCCAGCACCCACGAGGCTCTAAGATCAAGAAGGGATGGTATGTCAGACACCGAAAAGAGCCAAACTGTGGAGCTCTGCATGGGTTCATCCGCTCTGCCAGGAGCTGCCTGGTGAAATTATTGGCAACCTGCTCTCAGAAAACTCCCCAAAGTCCTCTCCATCAAGGAAAAGACTTGACATTTCACAGGGACATCATTCTTGGATCAAGGCTGGAGCTCTTCCTATTCCCATTCAAATGTAACCACTTCAAAAAATTCCAGCTTCTACCAAGCAAGCAAAAATCTTGTTGGATTTCTTTGTTGGCAAAAGTCTCTCCAGATTAAGATTGATTGACAAAAGATGGGCTTCACAAAAACCATGTTTATCTTTGGGCAAAACCAGATGGAGAAGAGCTAGAGACTGCAAATTAAATATCACCATGCTAAGGAAATATTTCCGAGGAATACTAAAGAACAAACTCTTAGGGATAGATAATGACTTTTCAGGATGTTAGCTAATTGTCCCAGTGCTCCCATCAAAATCTATTAGTGATGGCAACAGGATACCTTGTTAGCAGCTAACATTATTCATGCCTGAGAAGGCGGGCAGTAAATGTTGGGGTTTAACTCAAAAAGTGTCTGGAATCTTCCTCTTGATTTTATTCTATGTCAAAAGTCACTTCTCACAGTCACTCAAAGTGTCAAGTGCATCCTGACACGAGGTTCTCATACTATGATTTGCCTAAAATTACCTGGTGGCAAAGCTGTACATATCTTGATTCAAAATGTTGAGTGTGCTGCTACATCACTTCTCAAAACACACAGAGCTGCCCAAAATGAATTTCAGGTCTCTCAATCATGACAAACATTAACAGGGGGAATGAATCCTGCCTTCTAGGAAGGCAAAAATAAAGTTATCACCCTCAATCATCCCACCATGGGTGCTCCCGCAGCCCCAAAGCCATCACCACGGGTAAAGGGGGATCCGCATTTCGGTGATCAACACCCCATTTACATTGCACTTCTCTGTTGAGGCATTTTAATGTAAAAAAAGCCAACAAATTCCCTCAGCTTTTCTCAGTAAGCAAGCTCCCTCTTACCCTTCAGGAAAATGAAGAAAGAGAAGCTGAAACATTTCACAGCAGAGCTGGAAAAAGAAAGGAAGAAATTGCTGCAGCCCAGCCCTCCCCTCCCTTCTCCCGCTACAGCACACATGCAGCAAAAAGAGAACACAGTTAATGGGAAAACGATATAAATAAAATATGCAGGAGAACAATTGCTTTAAATGCCATAAATTAAAGACCAGCCCTCAGACAGAACTGTCATCCTAGAAAAAAAGGAGTGTTCCAGACTCAGCTATGTGGGATACCTGCCCCAAATCAAATATCTACCTTTACGGGGACAGTTTGCCTTAAAACTGACTTTTTGCACCTTGCAGTGGAGGGTATTTTTAAAGAGTGACTGGTTCACAAGGACCTTGAGAAGAGATGAGCTCCCATCACAAATATTCATCCTCAGAAAACCAAGACCAGGAACTGGACAAATTTACACTGCAATATTAGCAGTCATTTTAATGACACCGGATAATTTTCCATGTGCTTCTTCTGTGATCTGCCAAGTCATTACAATTAAGAGTACATTATTAACCTATTTGGCAACCTTCAGCATTAAAGCAACAATTAAAACTAAAGCCTCAACCCTGCCATGTGGCATTCAAAGTAAATGCTTACATTCTTGGCTGCAATCACTGGTCTTACTTTTCCTATGACCTACTTACATTCCATGTTTTCCACACCAGCTTCAAACTGTACAGTTCTTCCCATCCCTTGTTTTGGAAGAAGTTAAAAATCCAAAAACTTCCAATATTTTAAGACAAGTATTCACCACCAGCCCTTCTCTGCACAAAGTCAACTTAATTTTCACCAGTGCCTCCCACTTTTGCCAGCAGCAAGACCACGAGGTGGCCAGTAACAGAGATGGCTGGTCCAGTTCTCCACTGAAATTTGGCCCCAAATGTTCTAGGTGGTAAAGAATCACAGAATGATCCGGGGTTGGAAGAGACCTCTGGAGATCATCTAGTCCAAACCCCTGCCAAAGCAGGCCCACCCAGAGCAGGTCCCACAAGAACTTGTCCAGGTGAGTTTGGAATGTCTCCATTCAGAGACCCTACAACCTCTCCGGGCAACCTGTTCCAGGGCTCTGCCACCCTCAAAGTGAAGAAGTTCCTCTTTATGTTGAGATGGAACTTTCCATGTTCAAGTTTGTGCTCATTTCCTCTTGCCCTCTCACTGGGCACCACTGAAAAAAGCCTGGCCCCATCCTCCTGACACCCACCCTTAAAGTATTTCTAGGTGTTGGTCAGATCAACAAGTGATTTCCCCTCAGCCTTCTCTTCTCCAGACTAAAAAGACTCAAGTCCCTCAGCCTTTCCTCATAAGAGAAACTCTAG
>VXBW01000785.1:144995-197439 GCA_013400375.1 Thinocorus orbignyianus | reverse complement strand
GGGGTTGGAAGAGACCTCTGGAGATCATCTAGTCCAAACCCCTGCCAAAGCAGGCCCACCCAGAGCAGGTCCCACAAGAACTTGTCCAGGTGAGTTTGGAATGTCTCCATTCAGAGACCCCACAACCTCTCCGGGCAACCTGTTCCAGGGCTCTGCCACCCTCAAAGTGAAGAAGTTCCTCTTTATGTTGAGATGGAACTTTCCATGTTCAAGTTTGTGCTCATTTCCTCTTGCCCTCTCACTGGGCACCACTGAAAAAAGCCTGGCCCCATCCTCCTGACACCCACCCTTGAAGTATTTCTAGGTGTTGGTCAGATCAACAAGTGATCCCCCCTCAGCCTTCTCTTCTCCAGACTAAAAAGACACAAGTCCCTCAGCCTTTCCTCTTAAGAGAAACTCTAGGCCTCTAATCATCTTTGTGGTCTTCTGCTGTACCCTCTCCAGCAGTTCCCTGTCCTTCCTGAACTGGGGGGCCCAGAACTGGACACAATACTCCAGATGGGGTCTACTCAGGGCAGAACAGAGGGGGAGGATGACCTCCCTCCACCTGCTGGCCACACTCTTCCTCATGCCCCCCAGGATGCCCTTGGCCTTCTTGGCCACCAGGGCCCATTGCTGGCTCATGGGCATCCTGTTGTCCACCAGGACTCCCAGGTCTTTTTCCTCAGAGCTGCTCTCCACCACAGCCACCACTTAAGGGAAGTCCTCCAAAACCCTTACCAATAAAAACCCACCAGAACCTGTATTTAGGCGTAATTAGGTTTTGTACTTATTAAACGAGAGGAAAAGGCATTGGCTGAAATTCCAGTTTCAAGACAGACCCGCTTCCCCCATCCCCCTTTTTTTTTCCTTCTGAAAAGCCCTTCCTTCTGGATTCACTTTAATGAAACAACCGATCGAAACGGCATCCCGAGGGAGCAAACAGAGCCGCGACTCCCACTTTGATCTCTTCCCCACGGAGAAACCCGCTCCCTGCCCAGCTTGCAAGATGTTCGCTTGATTGACGTCCGCTCTGATGTGCAAAACTGCTTTGAACTTCAGACATTAAATTCCCATCAGGGCTGCGCTCATTTTTATTCTCCTTCAACAGGATTTACAAGCAGGAGATCAGCAAGTGGAGGAGATAAAATAAATTTGCAGCGGCTTTGAATCTTACATCAAAACAGGGCTGGAGTGAGCTCCAATTGGATTTTGTTCGGCCTGAATTTACAGTGTAAATCAACCTCTTTTGTACAGTTTCATTTTGGGGGGGGGGAAATGAGGGAGCTGCATCCAAAAATGACACTCGAGCAGCTTCTGAGGAGTCCTCATTGTTTTAAGACTTGGGGTTTTTGTTTTCCCTCCCCTTCCATTCATACAAATTTGGAGTTGAGTTTTGTATGGCAATGAAAATTCAGCATTTCCTTTGAAATTCACAATTAGGCCTGTGCTCTTGATGGTAAAACAGGATTATCACTCCTACTTTAAATACTTAAATATTTGTTTCCCACTGCATCTCAACAGAATGCTGGAAAACAATGGGGTTTTTTTATGAAAAAATTCAACAAACAAACAAAAAAAAGCAGCTACTGATGATTCAGTTCACAAGTTTCTTCTGGCAAGGCGCAGAAGTTGTTCCAATTATTTCAACTGCTGCTTGAAGTTGTCAAAGTATCCTTGCTCTCAGATGTAAAGGAAGCCTATTATTGGAAGGAAGACTGGAACCCAGTAACACAAACTATTCCAAAATCCACTTTTTCATGAGAAACTCAGCTACAGTTTTGAAGTAAAAGCAACAGTCCAAGAGAGCAATTCCCTAAATCCCTGCTACAGTTTATGGACAACTCAAGATCAGGCCAAGACCAGCACTCTGCACATCCCTACGTTTTCTAGAAACCCACATGCACGACTGTAGTCTGATACTCTGCAAGAATAGCAAATATCTTCAAATCTCACTTATTGTGGCCCAGCCCATCCTCCTTTGGAAGTGCAGCTGTTCAGATATTGCAGCAACTGAATGGGATTCCCGTTATCTCCCACTTAACTGCTGGGGAGTGGAAAGATAAACAGAGAAAGAGCTGCGATAAAACTGAACTGCATTAGCAAATATTTAACCATCTGTTTAAAAAGCAAAAAAAAAAAACCCAGACCACTTCTGAAGGCGCTATCACAGTCGGGGAGTAAATGATTTTCAAAAATAGGTTTGTAAGCTCACTTCTGCAAACAGCTCCAGTAATGTTTGTAAGGCAACGCTGCCAAGTGCTGTGTTTTACCAACAGATATTTCTCCATTTCATTTCCTTTCACAAATTCAGACAAACACGTTCCCTGAGCTCTTATCAGCATGGGTAAAGAAAGAACAAAAATAGATTTCCAGCTGCCTTGAAACAGATATAGATATATATGTTATATAGACATTGGGATGGATCTCAGGAAGAACCTGTTGGCTGTGAGGGTGGTGAGATCCTGGCCCACGTTGCCCAGAGAAGCCGTGGCTGCCCCATCCCTGGAGGGGTTCAAGGCCAGGTTGGAGGGGCCTTGGAGCAACCTGGTGTGGTGGGAGGTGTCCCTGCCCAGGGCAGGGGATTGGAACTGCATGATCTTGAAGGTCCCTTCCAACCCAAACCATTCTATGATGCTATGATCTGTGAGCAGAAGCAGCAAGAGCATTAATGAATGGCAATGCACATCTAAATGTATGGTTTCTGGAGATCTATTTTATGGAGAACTTTCCATAAAAGCCAGCAGTGAAATTCCTATCAGTCCTGCAGGGTGGAAGCAAAGAGAAAGGGGGATGTTTCCACCATCACCCATGTGTATCCATGTCCATCTGCAGGTGGCATCATGCAGGGCATGTTCCTGGTGCTGTGATTGCCCTTCTCCTGCCACTCAGGTTCCAGTCACAGGGAACTCAAGGAAACCCTTTCCTACTTTCTCTCACCGACACACGAGGACATGAAACACTGTAGCACAGCAAAGCAAAGCATGATCAGTCTTAAAACTGGGCAGGAGTGGAAGAGGATCAAAAAGAGGATCAAAATCTTTTCTTTGTCTCCCTTTAAAAGCATCATCTCTGGTTTTTTGCTAGAAAAGCTGCACAGGCAGCAGTACGTTTCCTTGGAAATGCACCTGAATAAGTTATAGCATCTTTTTATTCTTGGAAGGTGATCTTACTGCAGATATGAAGGGCTTTGCTATGTCAAGAAAACCACTGGAGGGTACTCCATGGCACCAGTTCTGTAAAGTACATACTTGCAACTGCATCTTCACATGCACTCATAATGCAAGTGTAACTTTCACTTACCCAGCAAAGTGGAACTCTATAAAGCTATTTCTAAAAGTCTCCTACAAAAGCCAGCCAGCACCAACCACAGCTTCTCCTGAAAAAGGCATTTGGAATACTCAAATGTTACACAAATTATCAGACATACTCTTTCTTTTTGTGTGGAAAGAGTTTGATTTTCCTTTATCTTCAAATATTCAATATAAACCACCTATCTGATCTACAGGCTGCCATCCAGTCCAACACTGTCTGTATGGAGAAAGCTGTTTCAGTTGTCGTTGACAAGACCTGCAAAGCTACAACCCCACACAATCCTAATGCTTCCAAACCTGTTTCCTAAAACTCATTTCTTAAGTCCCTCTTTAGACATCTGATAAATAAACACTATTTACTCTTTTCCCTTCCCTTTTGCTGACGCTGTGCTACAGCCCCACCTGCACCCCGTGCACATCAGGCCATTTCAGTTCCAAGACTTCCCGACAAACTTAACAAGGGTTTTCTTGGGAATGAAGCATCTCAGGCATGACAAACAGGAGACACGGTCTTGCACACAAAGGTTTTTATCCTCTTCAGAAGGAAGATACTTTAATTAAAACTCTGTCTGGTAAATAACCACCCAATTCCCAATCATGATAGCAAACGTCTGGAGACAGAATAAACTCTCTTTCTCATGGCTTCTTCAGCAGCTTTTACTGGTGAGGAAACACAAAGCCTTACTTTTCCAGCAGGGATTTCTTCAAGGATTAGAAGACACATGACACTTGACATCCATTTTCCTTATCTCCCATCAGTTTACCCATCCATTTTGCTAAGAGCCTGGAGCACTTTATCTGTATTAACTCTGTCTGGTTGGAGGGATGCCATGGGCTGGGCTGCCTCTTCCCAGCTGCTGCGGGCGCCCCCTCAACGCAGCACAGCCCTGGGAAAGGGAGAAAAGCTCCAGGCTCTGACTCCACTGACATAAAAATCGCCAGGATGGTTGGGCAGAAACCAGGTCTTCATACCATCCTCTCTGGAGCTTGTCTGAATGATTCTCCCCCTGTACTCTGCGCTTGTGAGATCCCACCTGGAGTCCTGTGTCCAGCTCGGGAGTCCTCAACATAGAAAGGACATGGAACTGTTGGAACAGGTCCAGAGGAGGGACACCAAGATGCTCAGAGGGCTGGAGCACCTCTGCTGTGAGGACAGGCTGAGAGAGCTGGGACTGTTCAGCCTGGAGAAGAGAAGGCTGTGGGGAGACCTTGGAGCAGCCTTCCAGGATCTGAAGGGAGCTCCAGGAGAGCTGGGGAGGGACTCTTGGTCAGGAAGAGGAGTGACAGGACAAGGGGTAATGGTTTTAAATTGGAAGAGGGGAGATTTAGATGAGATATAAGGAAGAAGTTCTTTCCTGTGAGGGTGGTGAGGCACTGGAACAGGTTGCCCAGGGAAGTTGTTGATGCCCCATCCCTGGAAGTGTTTAAGGCCAGGCTGGATGGGGCTTGGAGCAACCTGCTCTAGGGAGAGGTGTCCCTGCCCATGGCAGGGGGGTTGGAACTTGATCATCTTTAAGGTCCCTTCCAACTCTGACCATTCTGTGATTCTATGATTCTCCGGCTGCTCTTCTCCACTGTTGTCTCTCCCTCCACTGCCATCATGGTTTTTTCCATTCCCAACCCTTGAGTAAGTAAGAACTGAAAATGCAAACAGTTGTATCTGAAGGAACAGCAAAACCTAAAGGAAAAGCACATCACCCCTGCTCTGTTGCTTCAATTCAGCAGTACCTGCATATCTACTTAAGCCTATGATTAATTTCCACTGACACAAGCTCATATTTCAACGCTTTGGTAAACTGGATGAGCACACATGTATGATTAAATGTTTGTTGCATTAAAAAAAAATCCCTTGGAAAAATCCCTTGCCTCATCAAGTTGATTTTGTATATTCTTATTTACTTTTTTCCCCCCCACTTTCCAAACCAAGGCAGCTCCATTGCACAGACCTACCCCGGTGGGGGAGAAGAAACCCGTGATTGAGAGTTCTTGCACCAGTTAGGCCAGTAGATGCTGGGCGTAATAGAGCAACCAAAAAGCACAGCCAGGCTGTTAATCTGAATTAACTGATCACTGCAGACTGGGATCACAGTCATATGGAAACATACTCTTTGGGAAACTTTGGGCTGCTCACTATTAAAAGCCAACACCACGTAATGGCAATAAAATAAATCATAGAATCATAGAATGGTCAGAGTTGGAAGGGACCTTAGAGATCATCAAGTTCCAACCCCCCTGCCATGGCAGGGACACCTCTCCCTAGAGCAGGTTGCTCCAAGCCCCATCCAGCCTGGCCTTAAACACTTCCAGAGATGGGGCATCAATAACTTCCCTGGGCAAGCTGTTCCAGTGCCTCACCACCCTCACAGTAAAGAACTTCTTCCTAAGATCTAGTCTAAATATAAATATAATAAAATAACTATATTTTCCCTTAGCACATCTCGCTGCTCAACTAAACGAGGAATTTAAATGCTATGTTCAGTTTTTATCCCAATTCGTGCTTTGTTAATCCTGTTTCGTATCATTTATTTGTTCTCCCCAGGTGTGGTATTCTCACAGTTTATCTCCAGCAACACAGCAACTGCCTTCTAAGCCAGTGCTCAGCTTTTCAAGATAAATACAAGCAAATACAAGGCCACACATGGCTAATTTTGCCAATGCTATCTCAATAATCATTCCAAGCCATCAAAAACCCCTCAGAATAAATCCCCTCTCTCCACAACAGTTCATCATCTCTACTTTACACAGATAGTCTAAATACCTTCCCACGTAGTTTTTCCAACACAAACCCATTCCTAAAGCAACATCACTGAGCAAGAGAGTGGTGTCAAAGGTTGATGGAGGAATCTCTTGACAACGTGAAGTGCCCTCATCTGGAAAAGTCACTGTGCTTTTAGAGGCTGAACACCCTGTGATAAACAGCCTCAAATATTGTGGGACAAGCCTTTCAAATCTACCTTATAAATATACCCTGAAGATAATCTGCTTCTGACAATGTTCTTCCACCCAGTGTTTACTCAAGTAAAGAGGCCACATGACAAAACACCTCCTGACACCAAGAAAAAAAGAATACACAGAGTTAAGCAGTTGGAAAACAAGTATTTCACAATCCTGAAAGAAAAACCATCGCCCTAAGGACACACATATTTTCCAGGTACAATCTAAAGCAAAGAATCTCCTCAAATCAACAAATACCACAGACAATCTATCTCTTTTTCAATGTGACCTTTCCAACAGCAGCAGTTAATAAATGCTCAAAACCAAACTATTCTCATTAGTGTTGCTCCAACTCCAGCACTCTTCTGCCCAACGCTAGCACACATCTCTTAAGCATCAAGGGTAAGTTGTCACCAGCAAAAGCACACCTAAAATAACCTCTCACAAGTGCATAGCTGGACCAAGTTAGTCCAAAAATTAAAGGTGGAAGAGTTCAAATAAATCATTAGCCTTCAAAATACAATTCCAGTATCCAGGTGGGAGATGATTATGTCTGGTGTTTCAAAACTGACTCCTAAATCCTCTTTCAAACACTGATACGTGTATTCCATTTCCCCCAAATCTGATCTTTAAGACAGGTATCTTGACTTTTAGCATTTTCTGTAAAAAAATATAAGTCTATGTATTTCTCTGGACAACACCACAAAAAAAAGGTACTGGTGGTTTCTGACCCACCTCCCTGCACTCACCCCACTCGCCATCTCCTTCCTTTGAACCAAGCCTAGAAGTGACCAAGGGAGAGAAAGCAGAATGCTAACAAGCAAGCAATCTTCTAATTTTTATGGAAAGTTACTGCTTAAAAAGACAGTTATCTCATTTGGGCATTTCTACTAAAAATGGATCTCTGTCCTGGAGAGGCAGGGAGACAAGGACAGGTTTTGAGGCAGCTGTCGACGCCGAGCAGGGGAATGGTGTGAGATGCCCTCCTGGCACTTCAGGAACAATCACCTCCTGCTCCTGGGAATCGTTTTACTTTCCCCTTTACAGGCTTGTAACAAACCTAAGACCTAATAATGACACCTCAGATATCTGCATTGGATTTTTTCCCCAGACATTTTTAACCAAAATGGGGCATCTCCCAGAAGGGAGATCTCTCAGAGAAGGAAAATGAAAGAGCAGCAGCAGAAGCATTCAGATGATTGGGCAATTAACAAAGCACAGCACCAGTAACAACTCTGAAATTAAGTTTCACAAGAAAAACATGGGTTCACATTCCTTCTTTGTATGGTTTGCAGATAGTTTCTGAAAGACAGCAATGTTCTGGATAAGTCACCGTTCTCCAATGATAAATACTCGGCCACATCTTGCTGAAGCTCTGTCTGGAAGGTCCTGCAGCCTGAGAGGCTGGTAAGCACTTAGGATTTGATATTATCAAGCCAAGGAACTAAATAATAATAAATATGTTGTACAGCCTGAATGAGGAGCTCTGCAAACAGAACATTCACCTCTCTGCCTTGCCAGCTGTGACCCCCTGTTTGGTTCTTAACCCACTTACTGGGAAAGATCCCTATGCAAGTCCACTGTGGGTAAAGGGATTTCCAAAGGACTTCCATGCTAAGTAATTTTGGAGGACACAGATTCATACCAATTTCAACATAGCACATACTTCAAGTCTTTATAATCAACAAAGGCCAATGCCATATCTGAGAAAAGGTGAATGCTGTCATGAAGAGAAGAGCTGCCTTATGGTTAAATTGCAGAAAATGTTCTTAATATTTATCACCCACGTTACCTTCCTCTCTAAAAAAGGATCTGAAATCAGATTGAGATATAAACAATGAAAATATACTCTAACCAAGGTTTGCATTGTATAATAAACTCTTGTTCTTCTCTCTTCATCTTCTCACAGATGGAAGTGTTTAAGATGTTGATGGTATAAAAGATTATTAGACTGTTATTGGAAAAATCAGACCTTGCATCACACCTTCCTACAATCAGGAAACCCAAAGACGCAGCATAATACAACATGATTAAAGACAATTAGATTGGATTTAGGCTATTCAAAACTCTTGTATTGAAAACCCAAACAAATTAAAAATGAACCAAATCACTTTCTGAGCAAAGTACTCTATTTCTGTTAATCTCCCTGCGTATCAAACCGCAGAATGTCAACTCGATTAAACTGCAATGCAATGTTTTCAGCATGTGATGTACTGACCAGCTCGTGATTTTGGTTACTGCACTTCAAAGGGGTGGAAAAACCAGAAGTCCCATGACCAGCTTCAGAAGAGTTATTCAGGATAAGCACTGTCTCAGTGCAAAAACATCTTGGACACAGACACACTCACTGAGTATAAAAGCCTATTCCATGCAATTAAGGGCTCTACAAGCTTTTTGCCCATTTTGTTTCATTTTACAGGCCATCAGAGCTGAGTCCCAGTCCCTGCTTAGAGCTCCTTCTTAAATGTATGTAGTAGAAACATAAATGAACACGACAAGAAGATAAGGAACATCTTTGGGGTACGGTCTCCCTCTTTCTTCCAGAGCTATCAAGTGGCAGAAAGCACAGATTATTTTGCAAAGAAGAGCTTTCACCTTTTGGTTTCACATACTAAAAGACAGAGTGAGGAATTTCAGAACTGTATACTTACTCCATCATGGAGGGTGGAATTGTGCAGCAGTCCTGGATGGCAGTCAAGGGCGACGTGAGATGAGCAGTGTACGATGCTTCCACCACTTGCTTGTTACGATTCACAACATCCAAGTAACGGTTAAATTTCTCACGAATTTTTTTTGCCAACTGAAAAACGAAAATAAAAAGGAGAAAAAAGGTGAGAATTAGGCCAGTTTCTCTGCATGACCACTTTCCTTACCAACAGACTTGAAGAGAAAGTAAGAACTGAGGATGTTAAAGGTAATTGTTGTCTCTTTGCTCATTGTACTTCTGTTTTGGTGGATGAGACATTGTGAAACTAAGTGATTAGTGGCCACAGAAATAAGCATGTACAGAAAGACAAAATGCATTTACCATCTAGGAATGGGTACTTGAATATCGTGTTTGGCAGGAATGAAAAGTGAAATTTCCATCTTATCTAATTTCCATCACATCTAACTTCCCTTTCATGAAGGCCTGACACCTGGATGTGACTCTACCTAGGTTACTGGTTTACCATCAATGCTCCCCAACAGGTGGAGTCACAGAGGTATTTCACAACTCCTTTCATGCAGTAATTTGAGCAAAATAAG
Organism: Thinocorus orbignyianus; assembly: GCA_013400375.1. Lineage (NCBI taxonomy): Eukaryota > Metazoa > Chordata > Aves > Ciconiiformes > Thinocoridae > Thinocorus > Thinocorus orbignyianus. The sequence continues at coordinate 187,966 of VXBW01000785.1, read as the reverse complement.
CCATCCCAGTTCTTGCTTTTTTCCCTTTGTATTTCCTGCTGTTTTCCTGGGGGCTCCAGGGGTTCTTAGCTGAGCATCTTCCAAGTAATCGATCTAGCAGCTCACCGTGGCCAGTCATAAAATCTAACAGTTTAACTTCAGACTTGAAATAATGAAATGAAAAAATTGTAATTGACATAATATTATAACAGAATGAAAATAATGACAACTGTCTCGTCAGGTGAAATCCTTCTACGAGATTTTTGCTGCCAGAGGTCCCTCTGATGAAGGCAGCTGCTTATAAACCAGGACCAAGTTTCGAGGTTTGACTTTGACTTGTAAGAGCTGATGACTGTATTTCTCTCCTTTCAGAAAGCAACAACAAACAGACTCTCATCCCTCCCCAGCAATCCTCAGGCCTTTAAAAAAAATAATAAATAAAGTCCCTAACTTTAGAAATAGCAAACTGTTTAAATGTTCCTTAAAAAAAACCCTGAATTTAAAAAATCCACCCAAGTCAACAAATTTTTGCAAACAAATACTTCTGAGCTGTGCATCGGGGTTTGATGGTGTGCAATTTAGGGTTCTCACCATATCAGGGGAGGTCTAAGACAATTTGGAGGCACACGGTGTCACCAAGGGCCACATCCCAGACCCTGAAGCTCCTCTGCTGCCGGATAAGAGCTCGCTTGTGTCTAGTTCATTAGGCACTTCATTAATGACTTTGGAGAGGAAAATTCAAAGGGAAAAAAACTGTGGCTGTTCTTTGAGCAAACGTGACAGTAAACACAGCTACTGGGAAGCATCAGGTTTTTCAAGAAACATTTACAGGGACTTTTGCTCCTGGTCTTTCATTCAAAGTGAGAAATTAATGTAACGGATGAGGCACACACCAAATTTGCACATTCAATATCCTTTTCACACCAACCTACGTATTCCACTTAGTCATAGAATCATAGATTCACAGAATGGTCAGAGTTGGAAGGGACCTTCAAGATCATCAAGTTCCAACCCCCCTGCCATGGGCAGGGACACCTCTCCCTAGAGCAGGTTGCTCCAAGCCCCATCCAGCCTGGCCTTAAACGCTTCCAGGGATGGGGCATCAACAACTTCCCTGGGCAACCTGTTCCATTTCCTCTCCACCCTCACAGGAAAGAACTTCTTCCTAAGATCTCATCTAAATCTCCTAGACGCTTCCTAAATGGAAGAGAATCATCTCTAAGCGACATCCTGCAGTGCTGGATACTGAGAAATAGTGCATTTGGCATTTCTGCAAACTTTTTTCAGAGCTGAAGTTGCTCATGAATTCCTAACGCTGGTCCCTGCTGCTCCCCACACACCCCACACTCCACAGGGATGATTTACCGGTGCTGAGATTTGTGCGCCGAGAAACACCAGTGGTTGTTCCAGATCCTCTGGACTGAGGAAGGCCTTTCCTAACTATTATTAACAGGACATTTTACCATGATTTACTTCGTTATGCAAATAATGAGGCTCACAATGATAACAGCAAGGCCTTTGCCTCCATTGTTCCCGGCAAATGCTGCAGCTCAATGGCAGGTCTCCTTGGAGCACAGCTTTTAATAGGACCTTGCTCAAATGACGTGCAGAATTATACCTAATTAGTTTTGTAGAATGATTTATTGCCAAGGCACCAGAGGACTACTAATGGTCTCCTGTGTGTTAGGCATCCAACACTATTAAATTGCTCCCAGTTGCTAGATAACAAGCTGCTGGGTAGTTCCTTGTCTATTTTCTGGTCAATTTTCTTTTTGTCCAACTGTACGCCTTGAGAAGTGTATTTTTCTGGAAGGTCTCAAATATACACAAGCCAGATTTCCTAAATTGAAGCATTTAAGTTCCATGGTCACAAAGTTCCTCTCCCAGTTTGGGCAAATGAAATACATGTGCTTATAGACTATGTAAACCAGATCCTGGGATCTCTACACTTCTTCCTTGGTTTCCCTACCTGAAGTCACAAGAAGGGGAAGGAGATGAAGTTCGCTGTAGAAAAGGACCACACGACCATCATTAGCTGTCACAGAACTAACACGGAGCATCAGAGCAAAAGGACTCAAATGAGAATCATGGCTTTTCTCTGATAAATGAATGCTCTACAAGATAAGGTTTCAGTGTTGATGAGTTTTCACCTTCCAGGTTGAACGATAAAAGCACCCCCCAGCCTTTGAATCTTCCCCTGCTGTGCAGAGGCTGAAGATCTGACAAACGTGTTTTTCAGAAGAGCCTGTACCTCAAAAGCTGATAAAAAGCAAATGCTTAGTACCTAAACTGTATTTCCTGTCAAAAAGCCTCTGAATGGCTCAAAGTCATTACTTTGCTTTTATTAAATGGGATCCAACATTTCAGTCGGAGCAGAAAGTCGAGTGAGTGTCAGCAACAAGAGCCCTGAAGCCTCCCAGACAGCACAGAGATCTATTCCCTGCCCACGGCATGGTTGGAAGACCTGGGTTTATCCAATCTGAAGAACCCTAAAAAACACCACCCTCCGACAGCAACACAACACTCCCGACAATCAAAACCACTTTAAAAACAGCTAATTCCAAAAAGCCACTGGTGGCAAGATGATCCAAAAAGCAGTTTTCCACTGAAAATGTATTAAAATGAAGAACCCACGTTAACAACCTACCGGTGACCCCAGCCACCAGCTGACAAACTATTAAAACCAAAAGGTTCTAATTCTCGGCATGGGGGAGGGACTCTTGGTCAGGAAGTCTAGTGACAGGACGAGGGGGAATGGTTTTAAATTGGAAGAGAGGAGATTTAGATGAGATCTTAGGAAGAAGTTCTTTGCTGTGAGGGTGATGAGGCACTGGAACAGGTTGCCCAGGGAAGTTGTTGATGCCCCATCCCTGGAGGGGTTCAAGGTTAGGCTGGATGGGGCTTGGAGCAACCTGCTGTAGGGAGAGGTGTCCCTGCCCATGGCAGGGGGGTTGGAACTTGATGATCTTTAAGGTCCCTTCCTACTCTGACCATACTATGATTCTATGATTCAACAAATCGAGAAGTACAATCCAGATGAAGCCCAACTAAAATTAACTTCATTTTTCTTCCATAGCTGGGCTGCGCTGGAGCGTAAAAATCTGCGACAGCGAGCAGACATTCCAGCTCTTGGTGATTAAAACAACAGCAAAGAAAAGAAGAATAGATATTTCCTGGCTCCTCGTCTCTGCACGTTCACATCACCAGCTCAGAAACACTATTCACATCACAACGTGACGCACGGGGGTGCTGGAATAAAAAAAAAGCTGCAGGCTTCAACCAGCTTCTCATTTTTCTAAATAAAACAATAAAATATAAATAAAAAACCACCAAAAGTTGACTATTTTCCCAACTTAATACCCTGCTTTTCTTAACCTGAACGGTCATTGAATAGTGATGGATGCAAAACCCACACAACACCAGTTATAGAACCACACAGGTATGGAAAGAGAACACAAATAACAAAAGATGGAGCCTTGAACTATGAAACCACCCTAATATAATTATTTTGAACATTTTTAAGGCAAAAATGGAAAATTGTATCCCCAGTCAGGCAACACAGAAGGGGGAGGCAGCTGACAGCCCCTGCTCGGGTATACCTTGGGTAGGTGTGTGTAACAGACAGTTCCTGCTCCTGTAGAAATGCTCAAATTCACCCGTTTTAACGGAGACTAAAATAAATGCAGATACCTCCAGACTGACACAAAATGAGTATTCTTCACCTCATTTTGAAAGCAAAGCAGGGGTAGAGGGGGCCTGTTCAGCACTCCTCTCATCTTTTCTTAGATTTCTGCATTTTCTTTTTCATTTTAAGGCATGGAAGAGTGAGAAACGAGTGCTCGCTCCAAACAATGCCGCCCTTAGCTCTATTTTTTTTTAATATTTTTTCTTCTTCTTCTTTTTTCTTTTTTTCTTTTTCTCTTTCTTTTGTGGCAGCTGGCGTGCAGCCAGAGCATTTCAGTTTGCAGACAGGTTGGACGGTACCACCTGTTTCCATTACAGGCAGCACCCATGGGTAATGCACTTCAGTTGTCACCATCTCCACTGACAACCTTTCATCACAACATCAGTGAGTTTCTCTAATTTTCCCAGAGACATTTGCCTCATTTGCATAGTTCCCTCGAGCTTCTCTTTTTTTTCCCTTTTTCTTTTTTTTTTTAAGGCTTCATTCTCCTCAAAGCTCTGAAGTCTTCCCTTTTCAGGGAGCACTGAGGGAAAGCAGAGTTCCAAGGTTAGTTTTATTTCTGGCCCCATCTCGAAAGCCAAGGTATTTTTAATGTTTTCAAGATTGGATATAAAATACTTATGAATGAGGTTGATGGGCATGGATGGTGTAACAGAGTCACAGACACAGATTTGACACAGGCTCCTCAAAAAGGAATTGCTTACACTTTGAAGAGTTTAGTTACTGTTTTTACTATTAAATACTCTCTTTGAACCAGAAGAACCTGGAACAAAAGTACCTTTCTCCAGCATCCACCAGGCTCTTCTCCCACTGTACCACAATTTAACACAACTGTGCACCCACAGATTCCTATCCCAGAATATTTTTTACATATTTATTCCCTTTATTTATCTTGAAGAACCCACGGCATCTGTACAAACCCAAGAGCACAGGGGTCAGCAGGGCTCAAGAAAGGATTGTTGAATTGCAGTTGGCTTCTTTGCACATCTCTGCTTGAACAGATTCAAGCCATTCCTACTCCTCTGGATGACACTGAAGATATACTCCTGAGTATTCCCTCAGGATGCAGGAAACTACTTTCCAGTGTGTGTTTATTCAGAGACCAGCTCTCATTTGAGGTTTTCTACTGCCCAGTGACGCTGGCAAAGCTTCCCAAGACTTGCTCCAAGGAAGATGTCAAGCACAGCGCACAACAAAAACCAGAGAAAGAGCCACAATTCCTGAAAGTCATTCTGGAAATCCATTAAAGGCAGGATGTATCACCTTTTACCATGACACTCACAAGAGCAGCCAAGAGCACCCCTTCCTCCCACCACAAAGGAAGAACTTGCTTCTGCTTTGGTGACAGAGGGACCAAAGATGTTCATTTGTCTCCCAGCTAAAGGCACTGTAAAGCCAGGGGAGCTTTTGATGGCCCCATGTCCTCCATCAGCACGACTGTTTCTGCTGTCAGCCTGACCCTACTAGGCTGAGGCAAAGCTTACTTTTAGAAAGAGATCCCATTTTGGTAAAAAAAATAAATAAGTAAAAGAAATCAGGTGATGAGGAGTCCTTTCATTAGCACAACTGCAAAGAGGCTCCTTAAAGTCATGTAACATTAATTATTTTAATAACAAATAGATTCCTTGAAGACACAGAGAACATCTTCCAGCCTTCCAGTATCTGAAGGGAGCCTACAGGAGAGCTGGCGAGGGGCTCTTCGTCAGGAAGTCTAGTGACAGGACGAGGGGGAATGGTTTTAAATTGGAAGAGGGGAGATTTAGATGAGATCTTAGGAAGAAGTTCTTTCCTGTGAGGGTGGTGAGGCACTGGAACAGGTTGCCCAGGGAAGCTGTTGATGCCCCATCCCTGGAAGTGCTTAAGGCCAGGCTGGATGGGGCTTGGAGCAACCTGCTCTAGGGAGAGGTGTCCCTGCCCATGGCAGGGGGGTTGGAACTGGATGATCTTTAAGGTCCCTTCCAACTCTAACCATTCTATGATTCTATGATGATTAAATATGACAGCAAAATCTATGTATGAAATAATTTTTGTCCATCAGGAGTATAAGAACAAGGCAAAGCAACGCCCAGAACAGCACAGATTTCAGTTTGTAGTCAAGACATGGGGGAAAAATATCCCAAATTTGGATAAAAAGTTCTCTGGCAGATTGACAACAAATATGTGTTTCACTTCAGATCAGACAAAATAACACTTCCGATTTTTTATAACTATTTGATTTAGAATCACAGAATCATTAAGGTTGGAAAAGACCCTTGAGATCATTGAGTCTGAGCTTTTGTAACTCTGAAATATAAGCATTTCTGATTTAAAAATATATTGTATTGCACGAAAAATGCTTTGTATCACCCCAAGACATTTTTTTTTTTGTGGCAGACACAACATAATCAACCAGAAATCATTAAAGATTTCCGTTTTCAGGGATTTTTAAATACATACATATATATCTTTGAGCAACCTAGTCTAGTGGGAAGTGTCCCTGCCCAGGGCAGGGGGGTTGGAACTTGGTGATCTTTAAGGCCCCTTCCAAATCTAACCATTCTATGATTCTATATATATTTATATACCATTTCTCAAAAGATTACTTTTGGTAACCTGTTTTATTACAAACAAAATGACATACCTGTAAAAAGCAGGGTTCTGCCTCACAGTTCTGCTCCCGAACCTCCCAACCAACTTCCTTCACTATCTGCTCCTAGTAGATTTATACAAAACTGATTCTCCGCATTATTACTGCCATTTTTATGGATTATGATTATGCTCACGGAGAAGGAAGAGGAATGAGCCTCCAAGCTCTCAAAACAGGAGTTACATGGAGAGAAGGATACATTAAACAAGGAAAAACCTAATGACAAAAGATACATCTCATGGCTTGTTCATTTATTCTAAATTAAAATCCTCCCTCCACCCCTGTCCTTCACAGCCTTCAAACAGGAGCAAGCATTCCCAGAAATATTCCAGGGAGGTGATTTTCAGCTGCCATACGCACATTTACAATTGAACCATCTCAACTAATTAATTTGATTACTTCCCTGCTTCTTTCCTTTCCCTGGGATGAATGGACAGACAGAAATAGAAGAAATTATTATGGCTGATTAGGAATTTCTCTCTGCAGAGACGACGATGCTGCCATGCCTCCAGTTTTCTGCCAAGACTTTTCTGCATCAAGCTGGTAATTATGCTCCTGCTCAAGATTCCATCACCATCTTCTCTCCTCCTTCAAGCCCAGTTTCATATTCCCCATACTTCAAAAACCAGATGTCTGGCAAGATGCTGAACACACACTGATATCCTTGGAAACAGCTAAGCTAGATGTTTCTCCCTAATAAAACCACTAATTTTCCACTTTAATTATATCACTAGTTCACACCACTGCGTTTTCATATTGTACTCAAGTTCTCTGATATTGAAAGAATTTACAGGAAAGGTATCCAAGTTATGTTTGGCAACTGCCATCCAGTTTTTTAATAGCCTATTCAAGTCAAAAAAGCTTTTATCTGTTACATACAATAGTAATTCTATAACTGGATACTTTAAAAGTGGAAGCAGTTTAACGTCAAAAGGTAAACCACTCCTTGTGTGCCATGAAGAAAGCCTGGAGTATGAAAGAGTCAGGCCCAAAAGCCAACAGCTGTAGTTTTTCCACTCTCACAACAAACCAAAAGTCATTATTTACACAGTTTTGTATTTAAAAAAAAAGACATCCCCCCACAACAATCCAGTGGTCTGCCAGAAAAACATCCCAGCTGACCTAAACCCCTAATTAATTGCCTTGGGGTATCAGTTGCTAAGAAAATGTTAATGAATGACAAACCCAGGAATGAGCAACAGGGGATTTAATTTGCTTACATTTGTTTGCATTTGCTCAAGACGATCCCCTGCGATGTACTACTCTCCCTCATAAAACTCGGGTTATATTGCTTGTGATTCATTAGGGCTAAAAGACCTGGTTATTAATGAAACAGAAGTGCTCTATTATTCTTCCATCCACTTCACCGTTGAGCTTTTAACCACAGTAATTATGCTTCACCAGGGCCTCGTTTTTCTCCTCTGACAGCTCCGAATTCATCACACAACCTACAGTGTTTAGACAGTTATTTAGATCTACTTAGGGTGAACACGTCCATCTGTGGCTGGGAAAGGAGCAGTGTCTTTTCCTAAGTGGAGAATCGATAGTGGAGACTTCAAAGAAGTTTTAATCCAGTTTCTTGCTTTCCCAAAAACACTTTTAGCTTTCAAAAGCCATCTGATACGGATAATCTAGCCCACATGGCCCTTTCGTGGTGCATGGACCACCCAGAAATACTCAGGAAAAACATTACCCCAGCGCGACGTCAAAGCCAGCAAATCCCTTTTTTAAGATGTTGGGACAATTTCAGATTTAAACTTTTAAACCCAGGTGATAAATAGCCTTTTTGTGGTCCCTTTGCACACAAGCACCCACCTGTGCATGCTCAGAGGGAAGATGCTGGGCTCCAGCATCATGCTGAGCATGACACATGTCTCCTGCTTGCACCATCACCGACTGCTCACGTCCAACCTCGAGCACCACAGAAACCATCCCCTCAGTCTCACCGTCAGCACGATGCCTTTTCCAGGCAAATCTCTTTTATTGGGTTGTAATATGAACATTTAATTTTTATTTATTCATTTGTTATTGAAATATTTCACCAACAAATAAACAAACAAACAAAAAAAGGCTTAAAATTTAAAGAGGAGAGATTTCGATTGGATCTTAGGAAGAACTTCTTTGCTGTGAGGGTGGTGAGGCACTGGAACAGGTTGCCCAGAGAAGCTGTGGCTGCCCCATCCCTGGAGGGGTTCAAGGCCAGGCTGGATGGGGCTTGGAGCAATCTGGTGTGGTGGGAGGTGTCCCTGCCCAGGGCAGGGGGTGGCACTTGGATGGGGTTTAAGATCCCCTTCATCCCTAATTCTAATATTCTAATAGTGACACACATCAGAAATGTATTAATTAATGACAACTATACAAAATTAACTACTCACAGACACAGCCATATGTATCTGGACCTCCAGGGAAAAAAGGCACCACTTACACCAGGAGATCAGGATGTTCCATATAGCCTCTTCTTAATTACGTGTTCTCCAATTAGAGGTTGTCAAGAAAAATAAAAATAAATTGGGGGGATTTCTTGCTAGAGAGAAGATCTAATAAAAAAAAGAAGCAAAGTGTTCTAAAACCACATGAACAGCTTATTTGCTGCCCTGTGTCTTGTTACTCATACTGGTGACTGCTTAAAAAATATAGAAAAAAAGTAACACAAAAGCCAAACCAACCCAGGAGAGAATAAGGATGATTATTAGGGGTAAGGAAAATCTGCACAATTCACTTAAGAAGCAAAGTGGGAGAGGTGGCGTAACAAAGACAGGCAGTGGAATCAAAACTGGAGGGGATTATGTTCTCCCGGTTTATTTACCCCCTCCCTGTTTCTTTTTCCTCTTGAGTTACAGGCGATGATCTCAAGTGTGATGCCTGAAAATCAGAGATGTGTTTCTACAGCCAAATTCAACATGTAGGTCAGACCCCCACAAAACGATCAAGCCTCAGGAAAGAGCTGCTTGGGATGTCTTCTAACTAACCAGAGCTAAGAGAAACCTCCTGTAAAGCACATCTCTCACTAGGGATGAGACACTGTTATCTGCAGGGTCAAGCAATCGTTAACACCACAATTAGTGTAATTCACCAAAATTAATGCCTTGTTCTGGTTTATTCTGCTGTTTCCCATAGCCATCTGCACCTCCCCAAACACCTAATGCAGATACAAGCAGTATTGAGGTGAAATTTGTTGGGTGTTTTCCAAATATAAACCTTGCCATTTTATTCCTAGGACTCACTGGAGATTCATCTTAAAATTTGTCTGACCTCAACCTAACAGCCTGATTTAAATATGAGATCATTAATCACATGCTCTTATATTTACCAAAGTTATCTGCTAATAGAATTACACACTTCAGTTTAATGCCCATATGGGACAAGGCTTCTACAGCAAAGATTTAGGTTTTGTTTAACAGAAATCCAGTGCTGGAATTCCTCCTGAACTATTCCTATTTCCTGCAAATTCATTTAGTTCCTACATTGACCAGAATCTCATCAAAAGCCACCACATTTCTTCTGAAATAGAAGAGGAGCCGAACTCTGCTCTCCCAAAGCTTAAAATACAGCGTGCAGGGATTCAAAATCCCATTTGATCCAGCTCTGCTTTGACTTTTTCCTCAGGAAAAGAAACAAACATCTGGGAATTGCACCATTTACAGCAAACACAACTTCAAGGGTTAATTTGTTTATATTACCTGGCCAGTTTTGATGCACAGGAACATGCAAGGGGTTGATACACTCCTGGAAAGCAGCAATAGCAATTCCTGTGGCAATCAGGCTCCCTGCATGAGAGCAATTTCCCTGGGAAGAGCTCCTCTGAGGCACTCTGGCTTCTACTGAACATTAAAACTGAGTCTAGGAAGGTCAGGTTCTTCGCTGAAGGTTGTGCAACTGAGTCCACATTTAAACTGGAAGGACAAGCTGGTTCTCTGTTTGGGTGCCCACGCAGGGCAGTGGCTGCCTCTTCTGCCAAAACTCATCACGTTTAGCACAGGGGTGCAGCTGTGACCATACAGAACGAGTATCTTCATTTCTTTAGGGAGAAAATGAGATCTATTTGATCTCTTTTAAAATTGACCCCAAACTAATTTTCCAAACGTATGCTATGTATCAAAATGCAAACAGCTCATATGTTGAGATGTACTGTTTCAATGACAAACTGAAGTGTTAAATGGTCAAATGTGTTCCCACAAGAAACCCCCCCAAAAAATGACAAAACCCCTCAACCACAATCATTATTCACAAGGCTGGAGCTGTCCCATATTTACACAAAGCAATTGATATCCTTTCCACATTCATAAACACTATTAGTGCTTCTGCCTTGAATTAAAACAACTTGAAAAAAGACACTTCCAACATGAAAACTAGTCAATTAACATCCGATACAAAGCCTCCAGCTCTACTCTTTTGTTTCTAAGGGAAGAACCAAAACCAGAGCAGATAGAAAACCTGTATATGGCAATGAAAAACTCTCAAATCAGCCCATACAACAATCAACAGAACAGAATATAAATGCAGATGGGTTATCTGACATGCTGGACACCAGGGAAGTGGCCACAATAAATGCAGATAAACTGTAATTTTGAAGTTGCCTCTGCCTTTGTGATGCCACCAGCGGGAGATGGGAAGGGATGTTTGGACTCACCTGTTGAACTTCACTTTCTCCATTTGATATTTTCTCTGTGTACACAAAGGAGTTGAAGATCCTCTGCAAGAAGAAAGCAGAAAGGACATGTAAGAAACCTTTTGTCATAAATATCCCAGTAAAGCATCTCCAAAAGGCGCGTGGGTAAGGAAATCCATGTCAGAATTTCACCTGGGGAATCCATCCCCAGGCTTATCCAAGTGGAATCATGGCTCCATAGACCTGCTTCTGGATCTGTGTGAAGAGGCTGGGTTTGGTTTTGAAGACAAACATGTAACAGGTTTCCTGATAAATTAACAGATGTTTTGAAAACTGACATAAGGTGCTAAAAAACATATTTCACATTTGAAAGGTACTGCCTGCACAAACTATGACTGTTCTCTGGCACTAAACATTTAACCCAACATATAACTCTTTATAACAGCACTTGTTTCCACTAACACACACGAGGCTCCCAGCCCAATGTAGACCTGTTTGGTACCTGGAAAAGAAGAAAAATGAGAACAACTTTTGAACACAACCAAATCGGGCTCACTAATGGCAAAAAAAAAAGGTTATATGAGAAGACAGAAGTGAGAGAGCTGTGCCCTCCCCTTGGAAAGCTTCCCATCCACTCCTGGAGGGGCAGAAATCCCTGTGTCCCTGCAGGTGGGGGCCACACTGCCACCACCATTTACCTGCAGTGGTTATGAGGAGGAAAAAACCACTCAACATCTTGTTAATATTCTCCTTCCAGATTGAAAAACAAGGCTGGAAGGATCTTGGGTCACACCAATGGCATTCCTGAGAAATCCTGAGATTTTTCTCTACCAGCCTCAAGGGGAGCTGGGATTTCACCGAGGGAGCAGGCTCCACGTCCATCAGTGTTCCGTCAAACACGTGACAACACATCAGCAAGAACATCTGTAGGCACGGCCACATCTGGCAAAGGACAGTGATTCATACAGACCCCACCGAGTCCCTCCCTTGACGTGACAGTTGTGAAATTACCAAGACTCATGTTCATAGCAAGACAACAGCTCAGAGCCAGCTCTCCAAATTTTTAGCAACTGCAGTTACTAAAGAAGTCTAAATTTCATCCAAATCCACGACTCCAAGAGTTTTCTTGACACAGGTTTAGCTGAATTCCTCCCAGTAAGGCTGCCTGCAGCTAGAACTGGCAAAACCAGCGTGGAAAACCCTTTGGTGTGCTCTGCCCTCGCTTACCATCATCACTTTCCCTTATCCCTCTCCCTCCTGAGGGCTTCAGGAATTTCAAAAATTTGAACTCTTAATTCTAAAGCAGCATTTGGAAGGGCAGCAATAAATCTCCTTGGTTTACAAGTCCCGGAGAGCCAAGGAGGTTGGGGGGGGGAGAAGAAGGAAAGGAAAAAAAAAAAGCATCTACTCTTAAAAGCTGCCTGTACACTGAGATTTCCTCTTCTTCCAGACCTTTGTTTAAAGTTCTGCTTGGGTACTTTAACTACAAACATGCTGGCTTTTATTCCCTTCCCCCCCAACCCCCTTCAAGAGATGAAAAGATAATTTAAACATCAGAAGAAAATACATTAAAGCGTGTCATTTTGATGCAAAATGTTTTAAATGAATTGAATTTTTCTCTCCACGCGGCATTTAGGCCCCAGACATCAAAAGGAAGGAGAAGGAAACAGACTGTCAGCTCCCGAGAATGGAGCTTTCTGTCTCTAACACAAAGCTGACCCCTTCCCTCCACCCCTCTAACACGTAGCCGTGTTTAGGAACTCTCCAAATAATGCCAGGGAACATTATACACGGTTGTGGAAGAACCTGGCTGCCAGCAGGGATTGATCTGGCCACTGGGTTAGGTTTTTAACCTATTTTTTTCCTCACTGGATCATTTCACCAAGCTCTTGCAGATCCCACCTTCTACTTTTTTTTAATTAAAAGCTCTGTGCATGTCAGAAGGGTCCCATTACTCAGGATATCTGCTCCCTCCTCAAGAATTCCTGCGCAGAACCTCACCCGGAGCCAAAACCACCTTCCTCTTGTATTTAAGCTGATTTCACTAATTTCAAAAGTGATCTAATTTTAAGTAGAAAACCAGAGATGAGTGGCAACCTCCTACTGCAGTGAATGGAACGATGCAGACCCAAGAAGTCAGCTCCCTAAACCTCCAAAACCAGTCTAAATATTGAGGAGAACTTGCCTGTCAGAGCTTACCCAGCACATTAGCATCTGTGCTTCATCCTTCCCACCCCTCGGTGGTTAATTGGATCTGCCGAGCAGATGGCAGCAGGCTAAGTTCACTCCAAGAGGAACAATTAGACACGTGTTTAATGAGGTGCTCCCCCGGGAATAGTTGCCGTAACCCATCACCACCCGCTCTCGCAAGGCACGAAGGCTGCGGCCGCCGCGCTGGTTGGGCATCCAGCCTGTCCTCCAGCAGGCATGGAGCTATCTGTATCCCCATCCCCGCTCCCAACACCACACCATTCTATTGATTTTATTTATATTTTCTTTTATTTAACACCAAGACATTTTATTGTCTTTTTCTCCACGCTATCATCAGCTATTTTAAGCTTATTATCATCTTCGTACATCATCAGGTTCTTGCTGATACCTTGACTGACACCTTGACATTGGTCAACTACACGAAAAAGGTTCATTTTCTCAGGAATCCCAAAATTCCTTTAAACCCAACAACTTTAGAAGATAACAGCTCTGTTCTCATAGCACACAGCAGAGGGCAAAACTTCAGGCTCCATGCTGTCCACTATTTATAGAATTCTNCCTCCCTCATCAAGAGTCCCTTCCCAGCTTTCCTGGAGCCCCTTGAGGGGCTGGAAGGTCTCCCTGAAGCCTTCTCTCCTCCAGGCTGAACCCCCCCAGCTCTCTCAGCCTGTCCTCCCAGAAGAGGGGCTCCAGCCCTCCCAGCATCTCTGTGGGGACCTCTGGTCCCGCTCCAACAGGTTCACGTCCTTCTGATGTTGGTAGCCCCAGATCTGGAGGCAACACTGGGGGGGAGGAGGTCTCCCCAGAGGGGAGTAGAGGGGCAGAATCCCCCCTCCTTGCCCTGCTGGGGATGCAATCCATGATGTGGGGGGCTTTCTGGGCTGCCAGCCCACATTTCCAGCTCATGTTGTGCTTCTATCTCAGGTACCAGAGTGAGAACTGTTGTTTCACCATCATGCTCCAACCCCACACGTGCCATAACACACCTACACCCCCCCCAAGCTTCGACTCCTCCAACCACTTTGTTTCATCAAAAAGATTTTTGATGTAAAAAAATAAAGGGAAATAAAAGCAACTCCTTCCCACTCCCACCTCCCATCCAAACTCCAAATTAAATTTCAAGCTCTGGGTTCTATACCAGGGTTTTGTCACAGCTTGTGCTGCCACTGCTCAGGCAGCAGGGCAGGCAAACCTCGATCACCCATTTTAGCTACTGGTACCAGAAAGCAAAGCACCAGTTTTCAAGCACAGCATTAAGAAGGAAACAAAGCTCAGAACTTCTTCAAAACGTAAGGATTTTGAAGTGGCTGCACTTTCCATACTTTGTTCCAAAAGCAAACATCAGCAATGAGATTCATTCCAGATTTATCTCAACCGGAAAGCTGGTGAAGCTGTAATTCTCATTTCAAATTACTCAAACGTGGGAGATGCTTAGAGAGAGAAATATCTCTTGTCAGGCTGGCTCTGTCTCTCACCTGCTGCTTTATCCTCACACTGAAGCTCCGGGGGGGGCAGGCGGGGGCTGAGCACAAAGCCCTGCGCCATCCCCGGGGTCCCCGCGCCTCCGGCAACACCTGAATCTGCAGCGCGATGCCCGGCACATCACTCAGGTTCTTAATCCTCCCTTTCCCTTATCGAACACGTCGCTTGCATTTAGCTACACAAACACAAGCCTAGAAAGAGAAAATCAGGGAATCTGCAGGGATTTCTGGCAATCTCTGACAGCTCCGAGATGCACAGACTTCAGGAGAGCCGAGCAATGTGTCCCCGTGAACGTGCAGAGGACGAGCACAGCCTGGATGGAGTTCCGAGAACCCTGGGGTTTGGTTTATAAATACGTATTTTCACATCTTGCTCTCCTAAACTCCTTAGTTCTGGAGTCCTCAACACAGAAAGGACATGGAACTGTTGGAACAGGTCCAGCGCAGGGCCACCAAGATGCTCAGAGGGATAGAGNTCCTAGAAAATATTCTCCCACGTTATCTCGACTTGAACTGCTTCTGGGTGCCACCAGCCAGCCCTACTTTTAGCTTTAAGCAACAGGACAAATATTTGATAAGCCAGATAAAGCAGGAACCAACAAGGGGATGGCAGGGCAGGGGTCCTCGGGGTTGGGACGGGGAAGATTTGGGCCACCAATGACTAATGGCTCCCACATGTGGGGTGTGACAGTGATGAATGGGTGCAGCACCCAGACCCGGGAAGGATGGAGTCAGGTTTCCCACCAAGGCAGAGATAGGGGGAACCTGGGGTTCAGCATCATCATGTGCCAAAACAGAGCTTAGAGAATTTAAATTCACAATTTGAAGCCAAAGGCAACTCGGGTTTAAAGCTTAAACCAAGCTTAGAAGAAAAAGTTAAAAAATATTAACTGGCTTGTTCTCTCAGCTCCTTGAGATTCAAATAAACTCAGCAGCAACGAGACTGCAGTCTCACTGCAGTGAGAAAATCACTTCAAAAGGTCCCTGTCTGACTGTCAGCACTACATCAAAATAAACAAAAAAAAAAGCCACCACCCCCAAACCCCCCAAGAAAATAAAAGCACCAACTGCTCCGCAGAGCACTCAACCATTTGCACATCACTTTTTTGCTGGATGAGATATGAATCCATCCCCCTGCCGACAAAAATAACATTTTTAGAGACAAAGAGAATCAGGAGAAACAAAGAGGATTAGTAAAATATCCCCTGAGCTGTAAATACAGTGAAGCTCTTTTAGCATCTACGCTGCAAGACTTTAAAAAGAAGAAAAAGCCCCCAAATTTCAGCCCATTTAGGACACAGACTGCTGATACCTGCCCTCTGTGGGTACTGACAGGGTGGAAAAACTCTAAGATATGAAAAAAATCCCCAAAGCAGCAGTAGCAAAATGTACATGTGTCAAATATACACGGTATTAGGCTCAGCAGGGCTGCAATACTGTTAAAACTTCAAGCAGCTACTAACCAGGGTCTGTTTCTTATTTTAAAGGTTAATGTTTTAAAAAGTGGTGAGCAAACAAATATCTAACAAATCCTTTTTCTGACGAAACTCGCCAAGTGAGACTGTTTGGAGGGAAACCTGTGGCTTCTGTCTGGAGTTTATTTTTGCAGTGTCTGAAGCCCTATAAGGTTATGTTTTGTTACCATTTTCGAAAACCGAGAAACATTAAATAGTGGGTTCCCAGGAGATGAAGGACACGATTCGTGTTTTTCTCTAAAAATTTACAATATATGTATAAGAAGCTGAAGTAAATTGGAGGAAAACAGTGAGAGGCAAATCCAGTGGGATGAGAGCAATGACAGCAGCAGCCCAGTGTGACAGACCCTGCTCACAGCAGCTCCAGGACTCAAAAGGAATCTCCCCACATCACACTGCAAACGCCTTCCTCTTTCTGTGGCTTTCAGAAAAGAACAAGTTTTGATGAAAAATTTAACTAATTAATGTTTTTTTCATTGCATTCTTTACGGGTATCTTTACCAGACAGGTAGATAAAGGGCACACAAGCTCCTGCTCGGTGCTTTCACGGGGGTCAGAGCACATGCATCACGAGCAGCACCTTTAATTAAAGAAATGAGGAAATGCAAAAACTGCTACAGCTTGTGATTGTGCTGTCCTGGTCCAGCTCATCACCTCCCACCAAACGCTCAGAGAAGCTCTCTCAGTGTCACTAACGGGCAAAGCCTGTCCGTGCTCAATTATCTGCATCGCTGGAGTGGTGTCAAACCACATCACCATTTGAAAGACTCCTTTGGCAGCTTCATTTAAATGGTTTTGTTTATTTTACATATAAAATTCATACAAGATTACTTGGAATGAGAAGGAATTTGGGTCAATTGTGTGGAAAAAACTATCAGAGACAGTTTTTCCATAAGCAAAGTAGAGCAAAGACACTTTGTCCAACACAGAGGACAAGGAAAGAACTGGGATTCTGGTTTTCTCTTAATTTTGATGGTAGAAAGCATCCCAGTTAGCATTTATAATTCATCTCCTACCATTAGCTTGCTGGAGGTAAAAGCCCTGGGGATCATTTCAAGAGTTCTATTGAGAAGGGGAGATAGTAAGCAGATGTGACATTGCTTCAAAAGAGTCCAAGTAGAGCACAGTTCTTATAAACGTGTTTCCTTGGAAAACGTCAGGCATTTGCAAGGAGACAAAACTACGGAAAACTGAGGAACTGCCAAAAACGCAATCAAGAACCGGCAGATTTTTTGTCTTCTTTTTTTCCAGGGGACCAGAGTAGCGGGAAGAAAAAAAGAGTGAGAGGGGAAAATACCCTAAGAAAATTAGTTCCACATGTTAAAAAGATTCTTCATTTAGCCAATGTAACTTGACCAAGGTTATGCTCATGACAATGTATATGGCAGAATTTCAGAAAAAGGAAAGTCGTGTTACCCAACCTTAAAATATAAAGCAGATGGTCTTCTCAACAGGATTGGATTTTTTTTTCTTCCTACATTTACTCCTCATTCCAGCCTCTAGGATGTGAAACTTCAAATATTTATATGGGTTTTTTTCAGGTTGAGAACTTTTTGGTTACGGGACATTTTTCAACTTGCTGCATTTTGTTGGTCCCCTTCTCTTTAAAGAGAACATCAATTTCAACATTTATCAGGAGGAAAATGGACCTGAAACTTCCTTCTATTGGAAGAACTCCTGGTTTCATTTCTCTGGTTTGTTTTCAAGCTCACGTCAAAATGACCAACAAAAACTGGGGAAACATTTAAGCAGCAAACCAGTATATGTAAACAGATGCAATCCTATAGCAAAAAGAGTGTATCATTTTAGTATAATTACTGTGCTTATCCAATTTGGTCATGAATTCAATATACAACAAGTATGCAGGAGAAACCTGGTTCAATTTATGTAATGCTCCAGCTAGGAACTGTGTAATTTTACAGCAAGGTCAAAAAAAGCCCCCAAAAAACCAAAGGGACACTCACTGAGAGAACGTGATTTTGTTTCCTGATGTGTTTAACACAACGGAGGCAGAAGCTGCTGGGTTTTGTTTGGAGAAGGGCTGCAGCAGGAGAACACTGAGGCTGGAGCGAGGAATTAAAAAGAGATCTACTTGAATCAGAAAAACGAAATAACAAATCCAAGAAAGACAAGTTTAAACATAGGAATTTATAGCTCGTAAATCATGACACGAAACTTCTGTGCATAAAATGAATGGGCTGATGCTAACGCAATTACAGCACTGTTTTCTTTAAATGTCCAAGAGTATCATTTTTCAGGATCTCTCAGCGGGAAGCATCAACATACACACGATAAATATCATGATAACAGCCTTCTCCTGCAACTGCTGCTGCTGAGCTTCTGAACTGTAACTGCCTAACACAGCCTGCCCTCAGAAAGACACAACTTTAGAACCTTTAACACACGTCGCAGTCAGTTCTCCGATGTTTCCACACAAGGCACCAACACTTTTTTCAAGAGAAAAATAACAGATGAGTGACAACCTGAAGGAGACAGCCTTGTCTCCCTGTACCTCTCTGCACGAGTTAGTGTCTGTAATAAAAAGTACAAGAGCATCCTCCTATGGTAATATTATTCCTATTAATGAAGTAGAAGTACATACCTCCTTTGCACTGTGTTTCTTTGATAATTAATCCACACCCTTCCTTTTTCGAGCTGAAAGGAGCTGGAGCGATTCTTTACACTCTTACATTATTAGGATGTTTAATTTCTCAATTAAATTTTACAAGTAGTTAAAAAATTAACTCAAGAAGATAAACACTTTGCGCCGATAATTATCTTGATCATGCTCTCCAACTTAGGATGGAACAGTTATCTGAAAATAACTCTTACATTTCAAACCAACCCAGGGCTCAAAATCAACTTGAAAACGAGCCCCTCTCCAAGCTGCTCTGACAGAGGTGAGTTCAGGGCCACCACCCCTTGGGTGTGAGACCTCCCCAAACTCTCCGAAGCTCTTTGAGATCCCCAAAGTCAAGGAAGATTCATGGTCCAGAGCTCTGAGCTGTGGGGGTTAACTCACCTCTCCCCATTTCCACCCAGCCAGTTTTGGCACATCAGGCTGGAAACTGGAGCTCTTGACAGATATTTACATGACGGCATATATATTAAAAAATCTTTCAGTTCAACATCAGCATGTTTTATAGCTCAGAAAGAAGGAATTGCAGGGCTATATCCCACCTGGTTTATGCAGAAGTCATGGGAGACAAAGGAGTACAGACAGGGAAAGGATCCGTGTCTCCCTACGAACAGAAGAGCATCCAGGGCAGGGGAGAACACGTGCAGGAACACGCTCTCGTAGCCGCACACGTTACACGTGCAAAGCTCTCCCTACACTTGCTCATGCCAGGGAACACCATGTGCTCCTGGAAGAGCTGCACCCAAGGGCCTGGGGAGTCCAATCGTCAGAGGTACCCAAAGCCAAGGGGATGGGTAACCCAGATGAGCTGGGCACAAGGACATCAGGAGGTCCTGTCCGACCTCAGCTGCTCTCTGATCCTCTGATACTCCCAGAGCTGTCACCTCCCCCACTAAGACTGTGGGTCACTCACCAGATGCTTTACAAAAGCAGAGAAGAGTTACTTTAATTTGTACTCTCTCTGACCTTGAAATTTGAAAACCCCTGGTGCTCTCTCCCAGCTTTACGAAACAACATTTCACTATACGTAGCCACTAACAAAAACAGAATTACCCAACAACCAGCACTGGAAATAGGGTATTTTCTCCTCTCGCTTCCAAAACTGGGGTGGAATGAACTCAGGGAGCGAGCACACTAACAGACTAATTATCTGACAACTTCTCCCCGTTGTGTTTTGAGAGCCAGAAGACCATCTGACACTACCATCAAGATTAATGAGATCTACAAGAGAAGGAAGCACTTTATCCTGGACCCCTAAAAAATATCACACAGATGCAAAGTAGCAAATAATTGCTCAGTCAGTAAAGCGAAGAAGATGATCTCTGGAAGAAACTACTAAACCACTGTTCCAAAGAAATTACTAGTTATCATCAAGGTTGATGATAACCTCCACATCCTGCAGGGCAACTGCCAGAGGAGCAGAGCTGGCCCCACAGCACCCAGTAACCCACCTTCAGCTGGTTCCTGCTGGACCAAGTCAATTAGTCTCCCAGACTAATTTCCCCTTGTTCTTTCATAGAATTGTGCTCCAGCATGAATCACCCAGCCAACAAAAAAACCTGGAATGGGAGCCCCCCATTCTTGATTAACCATTCTTCCTCGTGGTCAACTTGTTATCTCGGGACACAGAAGGAGGTAGAGCAACCCGCAGAAAAGAAACGTAATCTTCTGGAAAGAGCAGAGCCATTAGATGTTATCAGTTTGCCAAAAAAAAGGGGAAAAAAAAAAGACTGAGACTAAGGGGAAGCTCATGAATTGAATTCCTCCAGCACTTCAAAGCAATTTGTGCATGAATGCAAGCATTTATTCTTCTAATTAAAAAAGAAAAAAAAAAAAAGCAAGTGAAATAGCGAGACATCATTTACATGAAAGAGGGGGGAGTAAAACAAAAAAACAACAACAAAACCCAACAACCAAAACTCCAACAAAACCTCCAGTGTTAATCAAGAGCAGAGTAGATTCCAACCCAGAAAAGGGAGAAAAAGCTCCAGATTTAATGAGGGAAGGCGTTGAAGAAGAGCAAGACTCGCCTCAGCGTTTTCCGTAGCGTTCCTGCCAAGCCACCCCACGAGAATTCCTACATCCAGCCTTTGGGAGCAAAAAAATCATCAGATGTTTTGGAAAGCAGAGCCCTTTATCTTGCACCCTCATTGTTTTACAGACTGAAGAGGCCACAAGCCAAGGCTGTGGGGTCCTTGACCGCGGGTCCCAGGAGATGGGACCGTGCCACCAAGGCAGCTGCTGAGATGGAAAGAGCTGGGGCCAGAGGGACCTGCCCCAGCCCGACATGTGCTTGGCACAGCTCTGAGAGAAGGAGCTTTTACATATTTTGCTTTTTTGGGGTCTCACTTTGTTTTTCCAAAGGAAGTCTTCCTAATAAAAAATGGAGAGAGATGGTTCTCTGGTATATCTCCCATCTCCATGGTCTATACCAGGTCTCCCCAACACAGACATCCCACACATCAACTATGTGTCTGTTTCTCCTTATGAAGAACACCAGAGAGTTCAAGTTCCCTTAATATCCAGTTAAACAGAGTCCATGATTTGACATTAAAGCACAAATTTTTGTAGATACTATACTGGTCCCCAAAGTTCCCTGACAAATGTTGTCACTATTCAGGGAGTCATCAAACCAGAGCTCCAAAATATAAAAACCACCTCAGCTCTGCTTGATTTTCTTACCACAACTTTTAACACAAATCCTATTTCTAAAAAAGGAGCCCAAGTGGCATCAAAGACTGATGAAAACATCAGAACACAAAACAGAATTTCTAATCTGCTGCTCTAATTATTTGAATCTTGGCAAACCAGTATTGATCATCTTAAATAAATATAATAATAAGCACCATGAAAACAAGTGTCATTTACTATTGCTGAACAGCCTACAGTATTAATCATTTCAGTCCTCTAAAAATTAGTTTTGCTGAAATTATTATAAATATAATTATCTTTCAAATACTAAGTAGCAAGAAATTTGACTGAATCTGTTTCAAAATCCAAGTACTCACTCTTTTGATGAGCTGCTGATTAACAATATCACGATGAACAACAGCTGGATGATTTCTGTGTTTGACAACGGGTGCCACAAATTAGCAGTCGAAATTTGTAAGTATTACCCTCTAAAAAAAACCCCACCTCTAATCTTTTAGCCGTCCAAAGATGACACCTCAGATTACAGTACAGGATTCTTTCAGTTTCCAACACAAGCACCTTTTCCTTAGTCAGTGGAATATCTTTTTGCAGCTATCCCACCACGGGAACGCCATGTGGTCAGATTCCTGCGGTTTCACATTAAAGCCGAACATCCTCGGAGTCGCTGCAGGAGGAGTTTTCTGCTGGGGCCGTCCCAGATCTCCCACTGTTTATCCCAGAGTTTTCAAGAGAGAAAACCCAGTACTTCCAGACCTGCACTACTATGAACTTCTGTAAGCTCTTATTTTTAAGATGACTTCGCAAAATATACTCACTACAGGATACGGAGGGTTGATCAGTTGATGAGAGCACCAAATACATGCCCACATACCATTAAACAAAAATATTATACAGATACTGAAGGTAAATCAAATCCATATTTCTCAATCTGATTCCTTTTCACTCACAGAAGAGAGATGCAATTATTTGAAAAGATATAAAAAGACTTATCCTTCTAATTTATACTTGAGTTTGCAGACCCACACGCTGCAGATGGAGTAGCATCACCTGTTCTCCATTTCCTGAATTCCTCCTCTGATCTTAAAGGTATGACAATACTCAATAACTACATTCTTTGGCCCTTTGAAAACACCCTTATTTATTTCTAAAGTTCAATTTCTTTGTGAAAATGCTGAGAAAAGGAGCAAGAACACTGCAGGTTGCAAAGGAATTAGTGTGCTTTTTCAGTTGGATGTTTTTTTTAAGAGATTACCAAAAGAGAAGAAAGCACATTCTTTCTCTAGGAAAACCTGGGATCCTTTAACTGAATATTCATCTGCTTCTGCAGATTATTTAATGATTTTAATGTGGGCCCAGCCAGGTGTCAGCACAGCAGTGTCACCCAGCTCTGGGGGACAGAAGAGCCCATGAAGATCCAGAAGATGCTGTGCAGGAGGCTCTCACATCCCCTCCCAGCACCACCACGCTGCCCTGCACCAACACAGCAGACAAACACCCTTTGTGTTCCACTTGATTGTTTCTCAGAACACGGGAAAATAAACCATCCACCTTCCAAAGGGGCCCTGCTCAACTACCTGCTGTGAGGAGTCACCTTTTGTAACTCACTGGTTTTGGTGGTCAAAATGGAAAAGCACAAGGTTAAAGGGCCAAAACTGTGAAGGACCTTCACATGATGTCACTAAAGAGAAAAAAAGGATCATTTCTGTACCCAGTCATGAACTAATGAGTCTGTGACCATCCTCATCTGAATTATCCTCTCACACCCCCAGGGAGGCAGGAAGACATACATCCCAGCAACCACTTTACCCAACTTATCCTCAAATGCCAGGATTTACAGTTGTTCCACACTAGTGGAGGGAAAAGTTTATTTCTGGATATTTAGAAAAATGTCAAGTTTTTAAGGGACTGTATCAGTTTGCAGTCTTGTCACCCAAGCCTCCAACTCTGCTTGGAAAAGACATGCATTTCTCAGGCTAGATTTTTAAGGTGGTCAATATTATTATTGAAAATACAGGCAGACCTGCAAGAAAAATCACAATGCAAAGAAAAGAGGAAAGAGGAAAAAGAAAACCACTTTCAGGACGTTTAGAAACAGCCTAGACTATTCGTTTCTTTTTTTTTAAGATAGGTTATCTCTCTATTTTGAGTTGGTTTTACCTCCACTACAACCATCCAAGCACAGGGACAAGGAGAACAGATTGAACTGAGAACTTCACTGTCCCAGCTCCAGAGGAAAGAATTAAAATCTAGAGTTGACTGACATCAGATTTATGTTTTGCAACCTCAAAAACCCACTCAGCAAACACACAAGGTAATTGCTACAAACCTACAAGCACTGTTCTGGGACCCTGCACACCCACACAACCTTGTGATTTACGGTCAACATCGCACAACACGACGATGAACAGAGCAGACAACAGAGTCTGGGAGCAGAATTCCACTGTAAAAAAAAAAAGGGAATTTAAACTGGAGGGAACCAGCTTTTCAGAAAAAAAAACAACACATAAAACAAGCCAAAAAATTTATAATGGCAGTATTAATTCCTCTTATGACATGCTGTCATTGCCAGTTGGGTTGCACCTATTAGAGAGATCAAATAAGGACTCATGTGTACACACATTGTTAAAATTAAAACAATGACAGAGGCAATTATTATTTTTCATTCCTTCTGTAAATATTATTCCAGGCTGCTTTTTAGAAAACATTTGCAAACTATGAAGTGAGCTCCACTGCTCCTGGTAAACGAACGTAATTACAACAATTTCTGTTTCGCAACCGAAGAGAATTATTTGACCTTTTTAAAATATCTGTTCATGTTTAACTTTGTCTAAATAAAATACTTTGGAACCTCTGGAGAAAAGGCTGTTTATTTACTCCAAATAAATCTCTGCTGTGATTTCCTTCAGAAGATACTGCTTATATCAACTCTCCTCTTTAAGAGGCACTCATGCTGATGTGTAGTGTCATCTTCATTAAAAATAATCAAGAATCCCTAGGCAGACATTTGCACTTGAAATTATGAAATCTCAACGTTTGATAGAACTGCAAGGTTCCCTACCATTCATTCATATTTCATCGTTGAGGATGCTTCAGTGCACATGCAATATTTATCAGGCAAAGGGGTTTTCAAATTAGAATGTTTAATATTAGCTTCTTCCTCAAAACAGTTTTTATTCCATTCTCAGCCAAACTTTCATCCGATAAATTTTATCAAGTTCAGAAATAGAAGGTGTCGACGAAAAGCCCGTACTTGTTCCACGCTGCCACATTCAAACAGTATTTTACTCAAACCTGTAATTCTTTTGTGGTGTTACATAATAATTCTCCTCTTTATGAATATATGATGAATCATGCTGAAAAGGCATCATCAAAATATCACTCTGGTGGAAGCACGAGATATTAAAATCGAGTGTGAAGCCACGGGTTTGCCGAGCCTCACCGGGTGCATGAGCCCAACAGGACTGAGTAGCAAACCTGAAATTGAATTAAGGATTTAAGGCTGTATAGAGACCACCTCCAGCTCAGGAAACAAAATAAATTCCCTTTCTTTTGCTTTTCTGGGCAATTATCAATGTGTTGCACATCTGCCTGAACCCAGGGAAATGACACTGTAATCCACTTTGGTATCGGGATTAGCGAGTTCAGACGCCAAGGAGAAATAAAGGCATTAACTTTACTTTGAATGTAGACAGAATTGCAGCAGATTAATGCTACTCAGGGAATAAATATTCCTGCTGTCAAACAACAGTTACTGTGCTGGTGTCGGCATTTGACAGTCAGAAGGTGGGGAGAGATTTATTGGACAGGAAAATTTTCCTTCTGCTGATATGGAAAATTTATCTTAACAAATTAATGAACAAATGTTAAGTTTAACAAATTAATAAGTTGCTGATATCCATGAATTAACTTTACTGCCCTGCCTCAGCATGTAATCTGTATTTTAATTTCTAAAAGCTTTCCCTGGCACAATTTAAAATGTGTTTTAGCACAACACAGTTTTTGCGACACTGGGAACAGACAGACCTATGCTGAAAACAGCTTCACACTTCTGTCTCCCCTCCTCATCTTGACTTGAATTCTGTGTCTTTTTACTCTTAAATATAACAAGGACACTAACACAAGGCTAAGGTTACAAAATCAAAAGCATCAGGCAATATAAAAGTTAAAAAGATTCCAACAAGTGATGTCTATCCTAAAATAGATATGATACAACACAGTAAGGTGAAGTAACGGCATGAATTTCAGGGTTAGGAAGAAGTCAGAGAATATTGAATTGGTTAAAAATGAAATCTGAAAATCCCGAAAGCTCTATCTCCAGGGAAGGCAAAGTTCTTTCTCTAGTGTCTCATCACACATTAAATCAGGGTTTTAAACAATATGGAGTATTTCTGCTTCTCCCAATGCTTGCAAATGAATAAATAATAAGTGACAACATGAAGCAGCTGTATCTTATGGTGGAGAGTTTACAGACTATCACACTATATATATATTTTTAAGTAAAAATTATGATGTGGCACTTACAGCAATATCACTAAGTATGAAGTAAATGCCACCAATTCACATCTGTGTCCTCTACACTTCCAGGTGACATCCCTGTCTTTGCAGCGTCCCCTGCTCCTGCCTGCTCCCTCCTCCGCCTCTCATCCACGAAGGGAAGTTTCCAGTCTGAGCATTATCTAATAATAACATAAATTATCCAGACAAAAAACATACTGCGGCATACGCTCTGTTCCACATGTTAAGAATTACGAGGTGGTGACCTTTGCATCAAACTACAAAAAACTGGAATGCTAACCAAAATCCTCCCCGAGCACGCAGCAGCCGGCCAAGAAACATCCCAGCCTATCATCTGAAGATGAATGATAATTACAGAAGTTTAAAACAACTTTCTATTCAATAAACACAGCAATCACTAGCTCCTTATGTTAATTCAAGATTTTTTTCATGTATTGGCAGCCAATTTCCAACCTATTCATAACCACAAACTATTATTCCTAGAAAAGTGGTTTGAAAAGTCGGTGTCTTGCTGCAAGCTGCTCCTCTACTCAACCAAAGCACCAAGGACACCCAGGTTTCCTTCAGAGCATGAAAAATCCGAGTGAAACCTTTACCATCCTTTTTGAAGTCTAGAAAGCATTTGCGTGACAAAGTTTAACAATTACAAGGACTTGGATTTAGGGGTTTTTTTTTATTTCATTACACTGGCAATAGAGAGAATGAAGCGGAGAATCAATTCCAGATGGTGTCCTGGTTTCGTTCGGTTTGTCAGCTCTACAGGGTTTGGGAAGGTTTAGTTACTTGATCCTGGAGTGTTAACAATTCAGAGCCTCTTTTCTTCCAAACCAAAATTAAATACGTACCTTCCTCCTGTCCTCCCTAACCTTCTACCACCTCACTCCACACAGGCCTCCAAAAAGTTATCAGCAAAGTTTCTGGGTGAGTTTTGCCTGAATAAAATGCAGCCTCCTGGAAGGCAATGAAAAAAGAAGCCAAAACTTCAATGACGGGTTGCATCCTTAGCTTTTATTTGCAAAGAGATACAATTATCTTTAATCTGGATAATTAAAAAGGGAATTTCAAGTGTAATACCTTATCCTTACTCCAATCTGTAATTTTACAGAGGGAGTTTACTTAAAACAAACTAAAACACAAAGAAGGTAGGAGACTCTTACAACGAAGCTTTCAAATGCATAAAGTATAGAAAAAAAAAACTGGGAAAAAGAAGGATCCTGAAATAGTTTTCTGTTTCTTGTTAAAGGAGTGATCAAGAGAGGAAGGTTTTCTACAATGTCAATGCCATTTTAAGTTTACAAATTGCAAGGTTACTCAGTTTCTTTTAAGAGTTTGGCATGTCCTGTTCAAGCACCAAAACAGACCAGAAAGATGGATGGAGGAAAACAAATAACCCAAAACCCAACAACAACCAAAACCAAAACCAAAATCCTCAACCCTGCAAGATTTAACTGCTGACAAAACCCTAACGTAAACAAATACACTGGTTTAAGAAACCCACCCAAAGCATGCTGAGTATTTATTCCATGTCTTCCAGGAGAGAAGGCACACACCAGCCTTGGCCATGGAAGACATTTGCCACAAACACAAGTTCGACAAGGACTTTCCAGTTCCAGAACTACTTGACGGGTGGAAGCTCTCTCCTTCGCAGGAACCTGTGTCTTCTGAGGTCACCACTAACCAGAGCTGACCCCAAGCCCTGGTTGGGTTTCCACAACGTTCTCCTCTACCTCTACAGACCAGAGTCAATCAAAACCCCACCAGATCTAAGGACTACTTTTTAGAAAGTCAACTCTTGGGCACAAAGAAAATGCCAGGGTCCACTTTTTCACTCATTAACCTCTTTCCAGGTAAAAATAAACACAAAGATGTGCTTAAAACACTGTCCTAGTGCACGTTCAGTCCACAGGACCAGGCTCAGATTAGTTCCCAACCCACAGACGGGTTATTGGGTTCTCAGCACCAACTATTCTGCACCACCGACATCTCCCGCCGTG
Organism: Thinocorus orbignyianus; assembly: GCA_013400375.1. Taxonomy (NCBI): domain Eukaryota; kingdom Metazoa; phylum Chordata; class Aves; order Ciconiiformes; family Thinocoridae; genus Thinocorus; species Thinocorus orbignyianus. The sequence continues at coordinate 160,101 of VXBW01000785.1, read as the reverse complement.
CTGAAGTAAGGCAGATGCATCCAGGAAAAGGCCTGGAGGAAGCGTTATAGCTGTGTTGAGGCTTGCACTTCAAGCAGGATTAAAATGTCTTTTTGCTCTCGCTGTGAAGTCTGAATTCAATCTTTAAGCCTGAGATAATAACCCTTCATGAAGCAGTATTTCTTTGTGATTTAACAAAACAAAGTTCTGCCCGGAAAACACTTCATAGGGTTCTTTAAACCACTTCCCCCGTTGTTTTTTAAGCCGTTGTCACAAATACTCTCGCATCTTTTTTTCCTGATAACATCACAGACAAAAGCATTTTACAAATCCAGAAAGTCACCAGTCAATCCAAGCTATGCCAAAATACAACAAAATACTATTTTTAGCTGTTTCGTGAGTTGCACTTGGTTCTCAAAAACCAAGATGGCTTGAAACCCTCTGTTAGCAAGTGCAGTCAAAGGACTCCCAGGAAATTTAGCTCTGCTCTCCCATCAGGATCACACAGCAGGACGACAGGATGCTAAGCCTATGCTGAAGGTAAATTCCAGGTGAAAACCTGTGGGTGGGTCAAAGTCTTCCCAGTTTTGGGAAGGATGCATAAGCAAAGCATGGCAATATAGAAAAATAACTAACTTTCTCATTGAGAAAAGATCTATATTCCTATGATGATCAGTGGAGTAACCCTGAGATGCACTGAGGTTACTCAATAGTGAGTGTATCTTCCAACCTATGTATTTGGGACATGTCCACCAACAGTCTACCTAAAAATATATAAATCTCCACTATCAGGTTTAAGGGTCTTCTTACATCTATTACATGTATTGCATGCTAATAAGCAAACCCTCCAATTCATGTTGTGTGAACACAAATAGTTAAGCAACCATTTAAGATCTGTTTTGTCACTGTACAGGCTTCACCCTGCTGTAGCCAGTCCCACCCGATGGTTATTGCTGGAGCCCAATCCCAGCAGCTCCTTTTTCTGTGTTAAATTAAGCCCAGCAGGATGATATTCATAGAATCCTAGAATGGTTACAGTTGGAAGGGACTTTAAAGATCATCAAGTTCCAAGCCCCCTGCCCTGGGCAGGGACACCTCCTACCAGACCAGGTTGGCTCCAAGCCCCATCCAGCCTGGCCTTGAACCCCTCCAGGGATGGGGCAGCCACAGCTTCCCTGGACAACCTGTTCCAGTGCCTCACCACCCTCACAGCAAAGAAGTTCTTCCTAATATCCAATCTAAATCTCCCCTCTTTTATGTCAAACAGTGTAGTGTTTATAGATAGAGAGACATATATAACCACAACCAGTAAATCTGCCTTAAGAAATACACACCTTATCACTTCTGCTGTGCCAGCACCCCTGTCTGCTGGGGCGGTGCTGAACCCCTGCAGTCCCAGGGATTCATTTCAGGGATGCAGTTTATACTAGAGCCCCACACATAATTGCACCAACACAACTACTGATAAGGAAAACCTCAGCAGAGAGACGGAGCAAACCTCTGAAGTTCTTCAGCTGCAACACCAAGAGATGCGCTGACATGCGACGAGGGAGCAGGGTGCAAAGTGACTTCCAGGAACCAGCACAGTGCAGCTGGACATGGAGAAATCCAGGGCACGGCACAAGAAAGGTGACCTGCTAAAAACAATACTTAGCAAGCAGTACAGCTGATGAAATAGAAACCCCATCAGGCAGTTTTTAACTCTAATGTTCATTTACTCACTGCTTTGTGCTTCGCTGGAAGCACACAGGGCCCTTCCAATGGAAATAAATCACATCTCCAACTCCCTGGAGGCACTCACACCATTACAGTGATGTAGACCAGTACTGGTGAAAATGAGACCTGGGTTCCCATTTTCTTCTCTCCACTTTATCCTCCCTGTGGCTAAACTACCTTTTGCTTAGTCTCCAATCTATTCATTCCACGGCCTCTTGAATAGCTGCATTTAAGACAAACACCCTTATTAAGCAGTTATTGTTCCATCTGTTCCGAAGATAAACATTAAAAAAGGTAGGAAAAAAGGTTCCTGCCCGCTAAACATTTTCCAGACAAAGTACTCATGAGAATAAATGCATTTTAGCAGGGCTCTGGCAACAGCATCTGTATGAAATACTTGTTTTCTTTAGCACTGAATTTCAAAATTATAATCAAATTGATGCTTCTGGAGTCCTCAATGTAGAAAGGACATGGAACTGTTGGAGCAGGTCCAGCGCAGGGCCAACAAGATGACTGAGGGCTGGAGCACCTCTGCTGTGAGGACAGGCTGAGAGAGCTGGGGCTGTTCAGCCTGGAGAAGAGAAGGCTGAGGGGAGACCTTGGAGCAGCCTTCCAGGATCTGAAGGGAGCTCCAGGAGAGCTGGGGAGGGACTCTTGGTCAGGAAGTCTAGTGACAGGACGAGGGGTAATGGTTTTAAATTGGAAGAGGGGAGATTTAGATGAGATCTTAGGAAGAAGTTCTTTGCTGTGAGGGTGGTGAGGCACTGGAACAGGTTGCCCAGGGAAGCTGTTGATGCCCCATCCCTGGAAGTGTTTAAGGCCAGGCTGGATGGGGCTTGGAGCGACCTGGTGTGGTGGGAGGTGTCCCTGCCCATGGCAGGGGGGTTGGAACTTGATGATCTTTGAGGTCCCTTCCAACTCTAACCATTCTATGATTCTATGGTATTAAAGGATGTATCAGAAGTGGGAAGAGCTGGGGAAAATCCAGGGGGATTGTTATACCAGAAAACACTGACACTGCAGAGCGTGGCCGGCCTCCTGCGAGGAGCACGATTAGCACGGCAGTTTAATTCCCGCGCATCGCTCCAGCCCACCTGCATTCCCGTGGAATCAGACAGCAGCCTTTTCTTCAGATATTAATTTTACATGCTCCTCTCCGGCAGGCAGGCAGGCAGGGAGCTAACGAGCAGTCCCCCAGGCTTCGGCTGCAGAGGAAAACTGGCAGCAGGACCACAGCTCTTGCCTAATAAGATCTTCGTAGGAGAAAGCAGAGGAGCTGCCCGAGACCAGCAGTCAAGCTGGTTTTAGAGGGTTTTATTCATGTCAAAGCAGCCCCTTTCAGATGCAGAAGTTTCTAGCGTGGCAAAAAGGTCTTACACCAACAAGGCAGGGATGTGCCAAATTCCTCCAGACCCATCTCCTGCTGGGTGTTTACTGATGGTGCAGCAGATTTTTTAGGTTCACGAACCACCAAAGTCTTTGTGAAAGACTCGCAACTGTTGGCTTAGACAGCTTTCATTGGGGAGATCCTAATCTCCCACATTCAAAAAAGGCTTGCTTTGATATTCAGGAGATAAACCCCAGACTATTTCACCTGGTTTGAAGTATGCAAACCCCGATGCCATATTCTGCTTTAAAAGTTTAGAAAAATAAAACAGTGCATGGAAATCACACTAACCAGCTAGAAATGCTTCCAGAACCAACAGGGTACCACTAGGCCATGGAGAGCACACATGGTCCCCAAAAGGACAGTGACCTCAAAACGTTCCTACAACACCCTTCCCTTCTAGGTATTCAAAACTCCATGGGAAAACAAAGGTCACCCACGCACCACAGCAAGAAACACGTTAGATAAGGCAATTATCTTCTCCATCTAGACAGAAAAACACCTACTGAGGAAGGAGCGAGTCATGAAAACCATCCAACCGCTCATGAAAGGCCAGGTGAATCTCAGGGTGGGGAAAACGAGTCGTGTTTTACTGCCCAAGGGATGGACCAAGGGCCTGGTGGCAGTGGAGGGGCAAGGGAGACCCTATCCTCTTGGCTGGTGCTATCAGCTCAACAGCTTCTGTAACCCTCCTGAACACAGGGTTTACTATTGACTGTAGGATGAGTCAGTCTGACAGATGTCACCTCAATATCCGGACAGGACAATTTTACAAACAGTACAAAACCCCTACAAAAAGTCATCAATGGTAACATGCTGCCTATGTTTTAAAAAATATGAAATATAACACCTACAGATGCTGTAGTAGAAGCTGCACTTCGAAACTGCACCCTCATCAGTCACATCTCACTCTACAATTCAATTCATTAGGATTCCTTCAGGACTATTCCCTCAAATCAAATATAGATGCCAGACGCCAATTAGTACCAGGCTTATAAATTTACCAACTTAAAACACCCACTTTTGGAGGAGAAATTATTTGTTCAGACATCTAGAGTTCCCAAACTAAGCGAGATGGTAGAAGAACAAAGAAGAACTGTATGAACTCTACTCTCTTTTTCTATCCTGTTATACGAATGTAGGGAGCCTGCACTCACTTCATATTCTGTCAAGTCCCAGAAAGTAAAAAAAACCTCATTTAAAACTGTCTGAATATCTAGCATTTAATCTGCTTTATCATCTGAGATTAGAATCATTTATCAAAAAGTGTCCTTGTGCTAAGTATTTCACTCTATTTTAAATATTTATTGTCTTTGCCACGTCTTGGAGGGTTATTGTCCACCAGAGAGATGAAATATACGTTAACATCCTGATCAATATCCCCATTATCAGCTGAAGAGACTTCTCAGATTTAGATTTTTATTCCAGAAAGACAAATTTCTACATTCTATTTTTGCACAGAGAGATTTTTAACACATACAATCAGAGGAGGAGCAAAAGGAACGATGAGAAGTGAGAAAGTCCACGAAGTACCCTGGGATGAGCTGCTCTGACCGCTCGTCTCTCTGGGTAGGAACACACAGAGCAAAGGAAACAGCACAAAAACCCGGAGCACATTGTCATTTTCTTGAGATTTGCCAAGACACAAACAACAACCCACACCACATTCTGCACAGAGCAAGAGGTTCTGTTCTGATTCTGCACATTCATTATTAACACACGCATTCCAGTTGATTTTTATTTTAAACACAGGCTCCTCCCCAAAAAGCCAGATTTATGCTTTCAAGGATTCTTAATTTTCCTTTCACTAAGGCACTATTATATTTCCTTGTCCTTGGAGAGTTTTATCTGGGATTATACATATGTACCAAAACACAGCTGTTCCACTTCTTTTCTCCTTTATTTTTTTCACAGAGAAAAAACCTGCCTCTATCAGCCACCCAATTAGCTGCTCACTATCAAAAGACTGCTTTGGCCTTTCATCTTCTGGAAAACTGGATTCAAGTGAGAGGGTGTCATGGAAACTGTGTCTCGGGTCATTTCCTGTTTCAGTTTTTAGTCACCAAAAATAAAATAGTAATAACAATAATACTGAGCTTTTTTTTCTGATTAAAAATACCTAGTGAACACTTATTATCCCAGCATACAAAGCATGCAGTGGCTATAAAAAAATAAACATTATTCTTTCATGAGAAACCTTCATCTGACAAACCAGGAACCTGATTTTCAATTCAATGTTCAGCTCCTGTAAAGAGACTGAAGATCAAATGGGAAAAACACAAAACCTGCAGCAAATATGCACTGGAATAAATGATTTTTTAAAAATTAAAAATAAAGCTCTAGCTTTCAGATGTGTGTGGTTTTTACAGTTCAGTACCACTGTGCAGCATGCACTGTGTGTGTTTCTCTAAGTATTTCACTACTCAAGCAGGACAGAAACCTGTTAAATTATTATGTAGGGGATTGCTATCAAACCACAGAAGCTTTCCCTATTCCAAAGACCTCCTTTTAGAAACTAACAATCTCAATTACCTCTTGCTTTTGCAAAAACAGCTGTAAGCTTGCTGAATTTCATTCTTACAAGAGTTGCAACTGACTGGTAAAGCCACCAAAAGCCTTATGGAAGACACCAAATTCACAAAGATGACCAAATTCCAACCAGCTGCTTGAGGTTACAGGTAACATCACGTCAGCGCAACCAGCCCTTGGAAGCCCAGTGAAAGGAGAGAGTTGCAGTCATAGAATCATAGAATCATAGAATGGTTAGAGTTGGAAAGGACCTTAAAGATCATCAAGTTCCAACCCCCCTGCCATGGGCAGGGACACCTCCCACCACACCAGGTTGCTCCAAGCCCCATCCAGCCTGGCCTTAAACACTTCCAGGGATGGGGCATCAACAACTCCCCTGGGCAACCTGTTCCAGTGCCTCACCACCCTCACAGCAAAGAACTTCTTCCTAAGATCTCATCTAAATCTCCCCTCTTCCAATTTAAAACCATTATGTATTTTTTATTTCTCTACAACTAGCAAGATATTAACATGAATCTTGATCCCAGATCCACATGCAATGTGTTAAAATAAAGTATATTACTTGGGTGATTGCTGAGAACTCCCTGCTCCTCTTGAAGTCCTGCCAATACTCATCATTAATGACTTAATTCCTACAAGTTCTGAACGTAAAACTTTCACACCACCTTGCAACATACAGTTCTTATCTATAAGATCAAATCTCAACCCAACTGATCATTTTAATAATGACATAGTTTTGAGGAACCGTAACCGGGAGAAATTTGGAGCAGGGACATAATCTGGTAAAAAATTGTCAGTTTCTGTACATCCACATTATTGAAGAAATGACTGATTTCTGACTCCAGCAACTGGTGCTGCCATCTCCAGTTTCTGAACCCCACAGGATACAACTCCTCCTTTCCTTTTTAAATTAACACACTACAGCTCTTAGAAATTCCAGGTTCACTCTATCTAACGAAGTAAAGACAAAATTCAAAATTTAAAAAAAAAATACACGGGAAAGCTCACGAACTTCCACGAAGCTTTTATCCTTAAGCTGGGTGGTAAATTAATTAAGAAATTAAGAAATAAATAAAAATTATTCATTGTTTTAAGAATGTCTTGGTCCTTTGCCAGATTTTTTTCCATTTTGATGAAAAAAGGGAGACTGTAGGGCTGTACATATACACACGAAATGCACTTAATCAAACAGAGAGTTAAAAGGGGGAAAGGAGGGAATGACTAACAGGGAAAGACAGAGAGCACCCTCTTACAGGAAGCATTAAATCAAGATGTCCCTCATTTTATATATATATACATCACTTAGAGAGCTTTTTTATGGTAAAAGGAGACTGAGGAAAGAGTGCAGTACCTGGAATGCATCCATACACAAACACTCCCAGAAAGGGATTACGCCTTCAATCAACAATTAGCAGGTTGCTTGCTCATTTGGTTTTATACACAAAAATGCTACGTGCCCGTGCTGAGGCTGCTGGTGCAAAGGTGTTGAGTGATTTATTTCAGAAAAGCTTTTTTCAGTTCCTCAGATTAAGTTCTCAATCAGAACAATGACATTAATGCATAACATCTCGGTTTATCCTGAGACAAGAAGTGCTTTCAAGTCATGTGGAAACACAGTGAGAACCCAGCCCACTGCCTGTCACCCCTCACTTTGGGCATGCATGTTCCTCTTGCAACATATTCCAATTTAAAATATTCCAATTTAATGCCTTCACACCTCTTTGAAGGTGCCTGGGTGTAACTCCATCCTCAACCACCACGCAACCAACTGCTTCACCCTGGGGCAGGGGGAAACCTCCAGACATGGACCCACTTTTGCTCTTTCTTGACACGACGGAGTCTCCAGTTGTGACCACGGGTGAAAAACCACCCCCAAATACGAGGAATCAGATGAAAACAGGCAGGTGGGATCCAAGGCATGAAGCAGAAGTGAGGGACACGGCAAGAGTTACTGCTATCAACACACATCTGCCTGGAGGCACCCACACACATCTGCCTGGAGGTACCCAACACACATCTGCCTGGAGGTACCCACACACATCTGCCTGGAGGTACCCACACACATCTGCCTGGAGGTACCCAACACACATCTGCCTGGAGGTACCCAACCACCAGCAGCCTCCAGCTCTTCCTCACTGGTTGATTTTTTAGAAATCTGCAAGTAGCACCCACGCAGCAGCAAGAACTAACCCAGCACACAGAGCACACCTTCCTTTCCCACCGGCGACAGACCATCTGACCAAATTAGAAACTCCAGCACATCTGTCCAGCTTAATATCATCCTAATTAGAAGCATGTGGTTTTTTCTTTTGCTCACCTGTTTCTATTTTATTTTTTATACATAATCTTCACTCGGATGGTTCCAAACTAGAATGTGTTTTCTGGGGTCCTTGCAATGGGAGTGTGGTGAAGCTCTCTCTGCTTGCAACCCCCCGGAGCACGTGAATCAGCAGTGAGTATGAAAGGAAATGTCTTTATCAGAGAACTTCAGGATTATTTTTTTGGGTGAAGTTCTGTCCTTTTCACTAGTGGAAACTTAATTAGATGTTCACTAGACTCTTGCTGTCGTGAAGACGTTTGCCAGGTCACAGTGAACGAATCCATGACCTTGTAGCTTTATTTTTTTGAGAAAGAAAACCTATTTCTGGCCAAGAATCTGCGGTGCACCGCAGACAGAAAAAAAAACCTACCAAAATCCAGCTGAGGGATTAAATAAAGATGAAAGATAACATCAGATCTCAATTTTCGATAAAATAAAATAAATAAATGCAGTTCTGGGAAGTGGCCACTACAGATAAATCTGATCCGTGGAGCAAAACCCCAATTAGAGGGACTACCTGGGCTGGGAAAAGTTGTTTCAGTTCCTCTGGGCCAGGGAGCTGCTATTGTCCCCGCAGCCCCAAGTTGGGCTGTCGGGATAGCAGAGAGCTCATTGGGAATGCAAAGCCCCCCAGCTGGGGGTAGGAAGAACTAAACGTGTTAAATGCTGGGCTGGTGAGTGCCTGCACCAGCAGCCCCCACCTCGGGGAGTGGGGATCCCTCCCCCACTCCCACCTCGCTCCCCATTATTCTCCATTCAAGCTGAAAGCCAGAAGGTCTTTTCCTCCGCCGCTCGGTGTCAGCCAGACTTGGGAAGCTCCGCAGGAATTGCTGAGAGATCCAGAAAGGCACAAAAGGCTCCTTCCACAAAGCCCCCTTTCATCTAGGCAGTGTGTCTATTAAATACGTCCTGTTAATGTGCATACATTTTTATAAAGAGATTATAAAGTGAAGGCTCAGTCACTAACTCAACTGCACAATAAGAGTTTTAAGTCTATTACCAGAAAACTGGGGTTTAAAATGAGTAGCTGGGAATGTTTCACAACTCCTCTGCAGTAATACTCCAGTAGGTCTGGTACCCACAACGGCAGATGAAGGTGTACTTTGTGTGCTTTAAGGCTTTCATTCCTTTATCTGGTGCCACACGGGCACCTCAGACCACGACCACGCAGCATCCAGCACCGTTCAGGGATAAAACAGAAAGGACGGATTAAACCCTGACTGTCCCTGCACCCAAGATAAGGGAAGTTTAAAAAAATAAAATAAATATAAAATTATATCATCAGGCTGAACTGGTGAGCTGCCATTCCTGAGCATTTGCTCCTGCTCTCCCCAAAACCAAAGCACTAAGCAACCACTCAATCCATTTTCTCCGTTATACTCCCCTTCCTACATCTTTTTCCTCCCTCTCCTTTGCCCACAGGGGCTCAGCATCTCCCAAAGATTTTGAATTACCAAGTCAGGTAGATACTAATTCCTGCCACCCCTGTGAGAAGGCAAGTTAATTTCTGCCCCAAAAAAATCTGCCTTTTCAGTTTCTGCATCAAAGCAAGGCCACAAGTTGACAATCTCCACCAGCGTGGGTATGGCTGTAGGCCAGCTTCACATACCAGCCTCGCCACGCTGCCAGCCCACAGGTTTTAATAGCAAGGTTTTAATATTTTCAATATATTTTTGGACAGGTAGGCAATCAGACCTGGGGCTCGGTGCTAATGCTGCCTCCAACCTTATTTCAAAAGCAAGAATCCCCAAAAGGTCGTGAATCTGTTTTCAGTGTTGAAAAGAAACCCTGTTCCTCCGCAGCGGTGGCACAAACCCCAGCCCAGCTCCTTGCTGTGGACACAGAGAAAGAGCGGATAATTGCAAAAAAAGAGATGGGGAACAGCAAAAACAAGGCAAAACCAAGCAAACAAAGGCTGGGGAAATGGTGGAGCGATGCTGGAAGACACCAGAAACCCAGCCCTGCTGCACCTTTGGTCTGCAGGAGAGAGTCTCAAGTACAACTTCAAGGGAATCCCCTGCAATTCCTGATAAGTCAAGGTTTGGGGTCAAAGGCCTCGAACATACCATAATATTTTTCTGTATCACGGCAGCATCAAGATGTGGATTAATAAAAAACAGGAAGAGCCTGGAATAAGCCAGACCTACACTATATGTACATCTCACAACACAGCTCTCATCTAGCTCAGCTCGGAGGGGACAACAGCATTCATTAGATTCCCAGAGAATCCCAAAACAATGCACTCCTCTACTAACATTTTTGTGACTGTATTATCCCTTTCTAGCTACTTATTTTTTCTCTTCCCCTTTAGCATGAATTTTCAGCCCCTAATAAATCACCCAGGCGACACACTGGCAGCAGAGAGCACACTCAGCAGGTCTTACTTTTCAAATGAGCTTTCACATGGCAGGTCTGCATTCCTTTCATCCTGACTCCAAGTCTTCTCCCCTTCCCAAAATAGCTGCTGCACCTCTGCTCCTCCAGGAGGAATCCTCTATTTCAAACACCGAAAACCATGGCGATGTATGTTGGGTTTCATTTATTTTGGGAGGTTGACTTTCTATTCTTGGACACGTATGAAAAAGCGGCGTTTGAAAGTCTGAGGTTGCAATTACCAGGACTTTTTTTTTTAAAAAAAATGTATTTCTAGACTTACAGTCAACAACTTACTGAATAAATACATAAATATGAAGGGGGAGGAAAAATTACATTTACGTGACATCACGGTGAATCAGGATTTTTACATTCATTAGGTTTAAATTTCTTACCAAACAGAAATAAACGACTACTCATTTCTATTAAGATACTTATCTGCTATTATGGTAATGTCGGGGTAATTTTAATTTTGGCTTCACATCCAGTAGTTTTAATGGAAACACAGTATCATCAGTATGTCAGGATTTGGTTTTTTTTCGTTAAAAAACAAACACAACTTCTGGAACACAACCCCGTAGAGAGCTCTGCCCAGCACGGGTACCTCTGCCAAGAACAGCTGGATCTTCAGCGAATTTTTTAACAACTTCAAGACCATCAAGCACATCCCTCTGAGCAAAAACCTCCCAAAACCATCCAGGGCTACGTAAAATCCAATGGCAACAGAACTCGAAAGGAAGAGCCAGAAAAATGCCATTTTAAATTACAGTTTCATTTGAGTGAAAAATAAAAAATGGAAAAATACAACTAGACTTCACTTTTTGCCAAATCACACTGCCAAGCAGTAACTCCCGAGAGAAGGCAGGCTACCTAAAGTGAGGGTGGCTTTGTCTTTGAGAACTTGACATTGGTGAAGCTGATCTAAACCTAAGAGAGTTTGAAATGTTTGAACACACCAGACTGTGTATCCAGGAATAACATTTTCTAATTTTAATCTAACAGACCAAAGACTTTGAAATTCACAGTTTCAAAACAGCTGCCTGACCACTGCCGGGTAACGCGACAAATGAGCATCCTGGGTCAGTTTTCCCCACACAGTGTTTTCTGTAGCTGAACTCTACCAAACCAGATGAAGGAAGTAAATCCCACATCACACCTGGCAGACCTGGAGAGCCACTGGCAAAATAAGAGAAAGACAACTCAGAAATTCACATTATGCATGATTCTTATGGGAAAGAAGGAGGAAGTTTTAACTACCTAAATATGCAGTTGTAGTACACTTAAATTAAATATCCTTTCATTGTTAAAACTGCTAATTTTATTATCCTCAAATTAAATATCCTTTTGTTTTACCCTTTCATACAAGACAAATATTCTGTCTCTAAAATGTTGGTTTGACATCCCCTGAACACACCAGTCCAGGAGGGTTGAACTGTAACCAGCTGCTGTAACCAGATTTTGAGTTCAAATGGACTTTCTTCCCACGTTTCACACTCCTTTCAACCATGAGAGATCTTCTTTCTTTTCCTCCAAATGATGTCTAGGTCTCCAAAATCAAGTCAGATACTTCATATGACTCCTGTATTGGAAAAAAAGAGGAGAACTAACACACTAGTTCACTGACTACGAGGGAAAACAAGAAAAACATCCTGAAGATGACATTCTTCTGTACCAATCTTGCAACTACCAGTGTGTTAGTTTGCAATGGATGGGTTACCACTGAAAAGAAACCACATCAGCCAAACTTAATTTTGCTCCTACAAAGCACCATGCCAAGGTGGCTGTTGCAGAATATTCCCAAAAAGCATTCCTCACTCGATGCTTGCCGACACACACAACATCTCAGCATCTACTCCCCCTGGGAAAGCATCACACGACAGGTTTTTCTCTTCCTTGCTCTTTCAAGGCAGAGTAGTACTACTGCAAATCAAACACAACTGGTGTCTGCTGAGGGCTTGGGCTTTCTCCTGTACCCAAGGCAGCAGCCAGGTTTGGGATAACCCATCAGCGAGCTGAACCGTTCCACAGCCCAGGATGTGACCAAATAGGCAACAGACATGGAACGGTCCCCAGCCAGGAGCGGCTCTGCCATCGCCATGGTCCACACCATCATCCAAATGCTGCTCAACACGTTGTCATAAGGATGCTGCTTAACACCTCTCCTTGCTGCCACAGCACTATTTGACCAATTTTCACACCCAGCTGCCACCACACGGTAAAGAGGAAGGAGAGGAAACAATCCCAAGGATACAGGGATCACTCAGCTGATTTTCCGTGTGTTAATATGGCTTCTGGGAAAGAAGTGGTGAAAATCGCTGCTTATTTGGTTAAAACTGAGATATTTTGCTAACTTGCCATTCATTTTAGAATTACAGAATGGTTTGGGTTGGGAGAGACCTTAAAGATCACCCAGTCCCACCCCTGTGCCGTAAGTAGAGACACCTCCCGTGAGATCAGGTTGCTCCAAGCCCCATCCAGCCTGGCCTTGAAACCCTCCAGGGACGGGGCAGCCACAGCTCCTCTGGGCAACCTGTTCCAGAGTCTCACCACCCTCACACCAAAGAATTTCTTCTTCATCTCTCATCTAAATCTCCCTTCTTTCAGTTTAAAACTGTTTTCCCTCATCCCACTGCTTCCCTCCCTGACAGAGTCCTTCCCCATCCCTTCTGTAGGCCCCCTTTAGGGACTGCAAGGCTGCTGGAAGGTCTCCCTGGAGCCTTCTCTTCTTTTAGTACCAAATGCTACCCTCACACAAAAGGAAAGTCTGCTATGATAAAATCTTACGCTCCTGACACACACAACCTGTGCTTCCTTTATTTTCCAAGAAATAAAAGGCAAAGAGCCCTCCTGGCTCTCCGTCTGATCTTCCCAAGGGCTGGTGAGCCCTTTCCAGCCTTGGCTCAGAGCCTGGACTCGCTCCAGGCAAACAGGTTCCCACTATAACTATTTCTGGAAGCCTGCCCCCTCTCCCCCCAACCCCATCACCACAAACACCTCCCCAGGCTTTGTCTGATATGACTTCTGAGGTGAAAATACAGCCCAAGAGAAAATACTTCTAATAATTCCTTCACTGAAAGAGAGAGAAGTAGGGATGGAACCAGTGAGAGGGAGGTTGTGGGAGCACCCCAGCCCTTTGCTGTGGTACCATCATATCATCACCATCAAGCTGAGCTCACCTTTGGACACAATCTGGTCTAAAATCCACCCAAAAAATGGCGTAAGATTACTCTCATAACCCTACCAGGATGAACACACAAGGAATTCTGTTTAAGGCATTCCAGCTTTTAGAAACCTTTATGGCAACTTCCAGATGTGTCTATTTTAAAAGCCTTTTTCCCTGGCTTCATTCCCACCTGTGACGATGGCAAGTACAGCTGAAAATCCCTCCTGCATCGCAGGAGTACGTGCAAAAGATGGCCAAAAACCGGAAAGAAAGCACTGGCTGGAGTACTCTGCAGACAAGCCAAAAGTAAAATTACAGCCTTTCTCAACAAAAAAGCTGCTACAGCTTTTCTGCTCTGCAAGTAGAACAGTTGCAGCTTCAAACCCCACAGCCAAAGCTGAGCAAAAGCCTGAGCTCAAAGGGAAACAGCCCTAGTGAAAAAGCTGGTTTTATCAGCTGCTTCTGGCTGAGAAGCAGGCAAAGGGAGATGGAATAGTTTGTTTTTACTAATGATTGGAATTGTGCAAATATACTGTTGCAAAATCACTTGGGAGACTCTAGAGAGACCTTCCAGGCAGTTGATAAAAGTGACTCCATTAAAACTTTTCACGGGACTGGAAATGAGTGTTACTGACTTATGACACCAAGATTATTTCAAAAGTCAATTCAGATTTTCTCTGCTAAATGAGACACACAGTATCATGGAAATCTGGATGGGAGAGGAACACCCTAACACAGCACTGAAGCAATGACTTAGCACACACTCGATTTTATATGAGCAAAGACATGCCTTCACAACAGACACAACAGAATTAAATTCTGTTTTCCATGGGAAAGAGAAAATAAGGATATCCTTTCAGATTTCACTAATGCTGCCTGTTACTGAACAACTGTGTTTAAGTGTTTAAGGCCAGGCTGGATGGGGCTTGGAGCAACCTGCTCTAGGGAGAGGTGTCCCTTCCCATGGCAGGGGGGTTGGAACTTGATGATCTTTAAGGACCCTTCCAACTCTGACCCTTCTATGATTCTAACTATAAAATACACCAAAGCAGTGACTGCAGAAAGCAGCCCCTCCATACTTTATAATTTTATGTTTTACTCTGCATTAAGCCTACTTTACAACAAGAGGTAGTAGAACCATTAGTCCAAACCTCAGCAGACTTTTTGACATAAAAAACAAAGGCTGATGCATCAAATAAGCTACTTAAATTCCAAATTTTATGCTTTGGTACTCAAGTGAAAGGGAAAAAAGATAAATTTCTATCTTCCTGTTCAACTACATACAAATATATAATTCCTGGGATGTTATCCAGCCCTTACAGACGTCCCCAGCAAAGCTCCCACAAGCTCTGATCTGAGAAACAGGATTCACAGAGAGCCAGGTTTGCACTCAGGTAGCCTCGTACCCCAGCCCTGAGCAGCTCAAACTATATATAAATATATATATATATATATATATATAAATACAAATATATATATACATACAGTGTCCTGACAAAGGACACACAGAAATCAGGGCTAATTCTTTATAGCTGGGCACTTCCTCACATGATAAGCCTCCAGCCACTTGGGGATCTGATGGGGCTTTGAGAAACCTGGCCTGGTGGGAGGTCCCCATGCAAGAGATTGGAACTGGATG